>NQII01008575.1:25154-55038 GCA_002778355.1 Clitarchus hookeri | reverse complement strand
AAAATATGTAAGGCTGGAAGGAGGGGAATTTGGGCAACGAAAATGCTATGGTAACTAGAGGTACTATTTCCCTTTTATCAATCCGCGCCTCCCCACCACTCGGCTGCGTTTTATTAAGGAGGGAGCGTACTGAAATCTCTCTCTCCGATATCAGGGCTTCCCGTTTGCATATCAGACTACCCTTCTGCTTCGTCGCCATTTTGCGTTTAGTGAGATAGTTTGAGGAATTACAGTCGCCTTCAATTTTGCTTCGAGTTTTTACTTGCGAAAGTATGTTACATACTGGTTATATTAATTTTGTCAACGAGCTCAAAATTTTTTTTATTGCAAATTGATATTTTAAATTAACTTATCGCTGTATATTTTTTATCATTTGTAGAAGTTAAAATGCAGCGTTATTAACTACGTTTATTTTCTTTCGTGCAAAATTGATAGCCAGCATGTCCCGTCTCCTCACCAAATGTTCGCTTTTGGTCTGTCTACCGACATCGGATCAAGTCAGCACTGACTGTCAACTCACATGTGTTGCAGGTTCTTTTGAAGATAAGTACTAGCACCGTTGAGATGATTAAAAGTTACGTATTTGTTAACGCATGTGTTTTTTTTAACGCGCGTTGATTCTTTGTAGGTCACCGCTGGGGCACAATCGCAGGTCCTGTCAAATCCTGGAGTTGTGCCTCGAATCGTCTTGCGATCACGACTGTACGTCCATAAGGAAACATCTGCATATTCACGCTAATACCAGCTGTGAGTATTTCTGACCACGTGACGAATATTTAGCGTGTGCTTACTAGACTTCATTTTACATTATGTGGTGAACTTGTGTACAGGTGAAGTGACTTCCGTGGTAGGACGTCAGAGAGTTCCCTTTGTGAGTCAAATAGTCTGATTCACTGGCGTCCCTATCAACGCAGCCAATCGTTGTTATGCATTATACCGCAGTCTTCCTTCTCTCCTTCTGGTATGTAACTCCGTGGTGTGCACACAGATGGATAATTTAAAATAACTACACTCATTGACAATAAAATTGCACGTAATGCTATGGTAAAAAAAATATTCCTAATTATAAATATATAATTTGCTCATAGATTTAAATATATAATGCCATATTCTACAGCAATACATTAAACTTATTGCATATTAAATATATTTATATATGTAAAGGTTAAGTAGCAGTATTTCAAAATTTGTTATATATTTTGTGATATCACAATTTCGTATTTTTTATTGTATACAAAATTGCTACATAGTTAACCGCTTAACGTACACATTAACATTTCGCAAAATAAGAAAATTGTGGTGTGAAACGTACTTAGGATTATTGTTTATACAAGTAATACTTTGGTTCCTATGAAAAGAGTTTCAATATGTCCATGGCCCAAGAAACAACCAATTATCAAAGCTGTTGGTGTGTCAGCAGCAGCCAACAGCATTGCCCAAGGAAAGGTGCTCTCTGTATTGGCGCTAACTCCTGGATACTTAGGATAATATATTAAGGGGAAAATTGGTGGCAGGGTAGTTTTATATACTCCTGCTTTGTTTACAAATATGTAAAATGTATAAAGTTTAGCTTTACCCACAAAAATATTTCATAATTGCTGTTAACCGGTTTTGACCACATTATTAATCATATTTGTTTGTGTGTTGCAGGTTTTTTTCCTGATATCTTTAGCATGGATGAGCAGTTCTAAACCGAAGAATGGATGATCAACACAAAATAGATATCTTTAATAAAAAAAATTATATAAATAAAAATTTAATAAATAAAGAGAAAAATATATTAATGCTTTTAAATATATGCTTTATTTAAGTACATTTTTATAATACTTAATGTAAAAAATATTTTAAGAAAAGTGGTTTAAATTATTATTATTACAAATTCTTATTCTGGAATAATGAAGGCAAAAAAAATTTCGTTATATTAAATACTTTTTTCCCATACACAATATTACATGTACTTCTGTTAAACCGTTGTCCTAACACACATCCCGATTGCCGAGTGGTCTAAAGTGTCTCATGCCGACCCAAGGTTCGGCAGTTCAATCCCGCCCTCCTCCAGACGACATATTGAGCTCTGCAAAAATTAAATAAAAACAAGCAGTGCCCCTAGCGGCCAACTCTCGAATGAGCATAACGGCTCATGTTGAACGGTGTACGAGTGCAAACGAAATGGTGGACGAACAACATTACCGGCAACAGTGGTGCTCTCTAGCGGACGACGAGAGAGCGCAGGCGAGAGATACGAAGGTGAGTAATTAAAAGACAAGATGGCAGGCGGATACAATATGGCGGGCGAAAACAAGCTGGCAGATAAAAATAAGATAGTGGGTAAAAACGAAATGGTGACTGGAAACAAGATGATCGACAAAGGTGAAGGACACAAGATGGCGGACTCCGATATGACAGCTGTGGCGTCATACAAGATTGCGGACGGTGCCGCATTGCTACAGCCTCTTGCCTTTGCCCCCGAACATACATTTCCTATCTACTAACATAAACCAAAACAAAAACCCTTGAGATAAAACAGCAAAAGTCAACAATCATAATTATCAATGATTCAAAATTTGGTGGCACAAATAACGAGGTGGCACAAATAACGAAGCGAAAACATAAAAACTACACTTCAGGATTCTACACACATTGTAAGGTGGTAAAGAGACTGCAGCATTTCGTTGCTACTCAAATATTTAATTTTTGTTTTACTTTTATGCTCTTATTATAACGTATATTCGTAATGCATATAATAGTATATATTTATATTTAAAATCTAAGAAATTTACATTAATATGTTTACTTGTAAAATTCTAACGGAATAACAATTATACCAACTTTCCACGTCTTCACGAAGGAAAAACGTTAGTTTTCTCCCACGTTATGATTATCAGCGTAAAAAAACAGTAATAAATATTGGAAAGCAAAAAAACAAAAGAAGCAATTACAAGTTAGTCATAAATTTTTCGACACTGCGATATTTTCGTATCCGCGGGTGACAGCAGAATCACTATAGGAAAAAAAATGTACACCATTTTTGCTTTTAACTGAGTAATTTTGTACGCCATAGTAACTTTTTAATTCTTTTCTTGTGGAACATTTTGTTTCATATTAAATTAACATTTTGTTTCATATTAAATTAACTACCTCTCCATAGATCTACTGACTCGTTCCAATACGTCGACCGTTCGACGCTGTGATATTCTTACCAACATGAATATATATTGTTTACACTTATTATAACTATTAATGACTATATGGCATAACAACGACAAAAGTATTGGACTGTTCACAAATTAAATCATTACACTTTGAAAAAAACTTAATAACTTTGAAAATGTTTTGTAATTCACTGTGAATAATAACTGTAGACAGGCTATTCAAAGTTTGCATGAAACTCTAAGCAAATAAATGCAGGGAACTTTAATAAAGTTTCACTTGAAAAGTGCTTAAACGGAAATGACTTGAAAGTTTCTCTTATCCTACGTGCAAGCAACGCATTTAAAGGAAACAGCACGAGGAGCGAAGCTACTGGGGAGTTTCGCCCTGCGTTTTTTTACTGCATTCATACTGGCCATTAGAAGATAGTGGCTGTGTAATCGTTGCTATTTGCCTTGGCAACTTCGTGCTGTGAGAGTTGTTACTTCACGGAGGCCATCGCGACATTCCTTCGCAAGAGAGTAGAACACCGGGCGCGTTCAGCGGACTAGATATGGAGCGTGACAGCTATTTTATGCACCTGCTGCAATCTGGTACAGATACGGTTATGTACCTGATATGAACTATCCGATACTTTCGGTATCAATTACAGGAATTCCCGAGTGCGTAGCCACTTCGCCATTCTATCGAGTGGCTTTGTCCGTGCGTTTTGTCGGGTACACGGTATCGGGTAAGCTTTTTTATCGAGTACGTGCGTTATCAAGTACGTGTTTTAAGTAAGTGCACTGTATCGTATGTGTGACAGTGAAATAAAGATTTGATATGAACAAGGACTTAATACAAATACTTCATTTGCGCGAAAATGTTTCAGAGAGTATAACTGAACTTATTATATGTAAATCGTTTAAACAAAATCTTAGTTATAAACAATATTTAAAAAAGAACTAAATGAATTAACTGCGCACCCTCCAAGTCTAAACCAATCAATTAGACTGCGTGTTAACCGCACATTTTAAATATAATTTAAAATGTATTTGTTTTACGTGGAACAGCATACGCAAAACACTGGCGAATTTTAAACTGGTACTAAATGTATCTGATACTTCGGCAGTGTACTCATTTGCTGCACTTTATACAAGTGACTATCAGATACAAAGTAACAGGTTGATACTCTGTGGCCCACCTCCATGATACAGCGCAGCCGGTTGGTGTAGCCCTGCAACTTCTGCTGAATTAACTGCTGTTAGCGACCGTTATTTTTCTCAAGAAAAGCGAATGTTGGTTCAGCCATTGCTGCGAAGTTTTAAAGCGGCTATCTTTTTAATTTATCCAGAAGTTAATTCCATATCGAAATATACAACAAATAGTCTCACGATTTGGTAGCAAAGTAGAGAATTTGCCATAGGTCAAGCGCCTTCTTCGTTCTACCGTGTGAACACCTGATTTTCCTAATTCCATCAACGACGCAATAATTACGCTTTTCTGACACCGTATTTGCGGAGTTACAAGTTGTTTTTTTTCCTCTGCAATCTCTCCACGAGCGCTGTCTTGCAGCGGTGCGGCTGAACGACACGAAACATGAAGTGTTGCAGCGGCGTTTTGCCCGCTGANCCACGAGCGCTGTCTTGCAGCGGTGCGGCTGAACGACACGAAACATGAAGTGTTGCAGCGGCGTTTTGCCCGCTGAACGTAACCCAACACCTTCTCCTCTCCGTAACATTTTCAATGCGAGCACCTTGGAGGGATATTTGAACTTTTTTCTTAGGAATAGCCAGCCCATGAGATGGCTGGCGTCAAGTCACTTGACTTGGTTGCATGATGGCGCCACGAGTATACAGTTTTTTTTAAAAAAGTCCAGTGAACTTGCTAGCGTGAGGATAAATTCTGCAGTGACTTTTTTCCTACTGGAGTATTATTTGAAAACAAATGAAGGGTGCAAGCCCAAAAAGATGAATGTTCGTATTTGCTAGTTTTTGCGGAACTATAAACTCTTCAGCTGGATGTGTGTCTTCCAAGGCCTGTTATTGCTGACACTCATCTCCTTCAACAGTTATGCATTGGCATATCAATAGTACTGACAGTTCGCTATCAAATGTCACCATAAACTCATCTTCTGTAAAAAAGGAAAACNGCATTGGCATATCAATAGTACTGACAGTTCGCTATCAAATGTCACCATAAACTCATCTTCTGTAAAAAAGGAAAACCATCCCGTCTACCCTGTACCCTCCAAATGTGTTAGTGTGTTCAGTCTATTAAAGCTATCTTCAAGCATTTTTAATAAAATCTTGGAAAAATCACCTTACATATCACGANAAGTGTGTTCAGTCTATTAAAGCTATCTTCAAGCATTTTTAATAAAATCTTGGAAAAATCACCTTACATATCACGAGCTTTTATGAACACCTGTATTTTGTCGATAAACCGAATTTACATCTAAGTGAATATGCACGAAAACCGAAAATACATTTGTTGTTAGTATGTGGTTAAAAAAATGTATTGTGTATACTATTATAATGTTAATTTCTGTCACGTTAGTAAAGTACACGTTTCATTACTAACATATTTACGTTTTCAACTAAAAATTTAGCGCTCTATACATGCTTTGTTGAGCACTTGCTCTTTTTGTTTATGGCCCGTGTATATATCCTTTACATGTGGTGGAACAAAACANTACATGCTTTGTTGAGCACTTGCTCTTTTTGTTTATGGCCCGTGTATATATCCTTTACATGTGGTGGAACAAAACACAATTGGAAGCCCGAAAGTAGAACTCGTTCAGGGATTTGGAGATAATGGAAGTCGTCTTACAAGACCCGTGCACGGGATTTGAAGTTTTGAAGTGTCGTTCGTTCCTGCAGGGACAAAGGTGCATGCACTTCGCATTCAGTTTCGCAACGAAACAACATTTTCGGGAACACGCCACTTACAAAAATATTCAACGGGCGACCAAATAGCATCACTCTTCGGAAGATGATCAAAAACGATAACGGCACAAATTGTTGGTCATATTTAATAGAAAAACTCTGTTTTGTTAACTATTATTTCTTGCGACTTCTTGGGACGAACTTTTAAACTGTCCAGTCAAGGTGTCCTGGATACGAGACGTTGCCAAGGCAGTTTATTTAGTTTACTGAACTGAACACAGAAGGAAGCAACGTCCAATAAGGGGAGTTTTTCACGAATAGTAGGTATGTTTCTTCGCTTAGACTACCTTCCATGATCTCAAACAACTGCTACCAGTAACACGGAGCAATTTTCTATTGACCCCGATATGCAACAGATTATTACACCAATACCAGTACAGACATGAACAAAAAAAATCCGTCCGTTGCAGCGCCTGAAACGATACATTTGTTTGTGACTGAAAGGGATGAGGCGGTCGTCTACCTGCAGCTATTTTCGCTTCATCACCTGACTCAAACTTGATCTTCTTTTGAGAATACAAAACAGGAGACGAATGAAAACTGATAACTGAAGACTGATTATAAACACTTTCATTTAAAGGCAAAGTCTTCCAACATATAACATCACGGAGATCAAATGCAGACAAATGAGTAAAATAAGAATTGAGAGCATTGTGATGCTTACGAAAAAAAACAAATTTCCAAAAATACCTGTTCCTGGTTTAGCTGTTAGGAAATTACTTGGAACAATGGGTAATTTTCGTATTGTAGGCCATGTAGAGTTTGTTTATAATGCATAACGCTGTGTAGCATTTGGGGAAATAGTGAGATGTTTAACCGCTTGGCCCCGAGCGCCAACAGGGGAGGTTTACTACAAGTAATAGCTTGGAACTACCCAGATCGCCAGCTGTTTTTGTTAGGTAATGAGTTTACCTGCCTGTGCTGTATTGTCATTCTATGATGTAGTTATCCGACTGTTCTGTATTGTCATTCCATAATGTAGCTCTCTGAGTGTTGCATATGATTCTATACACATGTATGTTGTTATTATAAGATATTTAAGTCGTATTTATGTACAGTGTTTATGTTTTGAAGAGTCTTTAATGTTTTGAAATGATGTTGTGTATGTTCATGTTTTCAGTCTAGCAAACTTAATAATAAAGTTTATTTTAACAAAATCGGACTATTGGTTCTCTTGCAAGGGCGACATTGCCACGCGTATCAAGATGGACATCACCCCGACGCGCGAGGCTCTTAGCTCACGTGCAGTGTTTACTTTGTTTTGCGTACACCTATTGGCCTTTAAGAAGCGACCATAGAATATTTTATTAGCGGAAGTCCGGAGAAATGTTCAATGCAGGCTCTTATCGTAGTTACGCCTGTGTCCGAGTTGTGAGTGAGTGGGAGAAGAGATTTGAGGGGCTCTTAGCAGCGAGGTCTTGAGAGCCGATCAGAGTGATTGAGGCGACTGCGGAGCAGCGCCGGAGTGAATGGGCGGGGGGAAACGGGAGATCCCCGACGAAACCCGCCGACCAACATGGTCCTGCACGATTCTCACAGGCGAAAATCTGGGAGTTACCTAACCGGGGACTGAACCCGGTTAACCTTGGTGGGAGGCGAGCACGCTAACCGCTCAGCCACCGCGGCCCCGTGTCCGGGTGGTATGATTAAATACACGGCAGTCTGAATAAGCGGTTTTTAACTATTATGGGCTGTTCCAAAATAATAATATTTGTTACAGGCGTGATATCTCGAAGGTACCATTCAGTCCTCGTGTGGTGTATCTTTTTCTTTTCGTAGGTTAACATATTCGGTCACGTTTGACACTTTCGTTAAAAACGCGTTTTTTTTTTCAAACACGTTGCAACGCACTTCAAACGCAAGGCTGGCGACTGCCCCAAACCCCAAAACACGCCCCAGTGTGAAAAGCCTTGTAAGTAAAGATGGATAAACTAAAGCAGCAATTCTTGAGGAGGCCGCCTGGTTGAAGGAATTTTGCGCATCGGAGGCCCAGAAGCGTGGGAGCGCTAGGGGCGACCGAGACATGAGCATCAAATCTCTCATCGCCTCTACGCGCAAAGCATTTAACTGGCGGGCAGTCTTGCCGTCGGTAACGCGCCTCTACGAGACTTTCAGCGGAGGCCCTACCATGTTATGATGTAATAATAAAAATAAAGTTTTGATGCACGTCCCTGTTTCTTTTTTAATGTTTTGTGCCGAAGTGTCCATATCTAAAAATGACCGTGAAAAGCACCCGTTTCAGCCATTTTCGCTATAAAAAAAACATGTTCTAAAGTGAAATGGAGGAACTGTAAAACTTTTTTTAAATGCTATTCGTAATCAGACCTCACTCAGACATGTTCGACGGTTTTATAACAAAACCTTTTTTGTTGGAGTTCTGCACACTGTTTGGCGGCCTACCCAGACGGCCCACCTTACGCTGTGGTTCGCGGAGCCGTGGGCGTCCTTGAACTTGTATTCAGGGATCCGCGAGTGAAACTAATATAATTTGCTTTTCACGCCATTGCCGTAACTATTCTGTAACTGTGCAACTTTTTTTGTTATTAATAAAACGGAATTTTGGTTATAAACTAAAGGCTGTAACAATTGGTACAGCGAAATAGAGGAAAATATCTTCTTAACTATTTTAAAGAAACTATGGAAAATGCGGCAAAGAGTACATCGTAGCAAAGGGGTCTTCGAAATCACGAAGTTAAAGAGTGTAGTATCACCTCCGTCTTGATTTTATTTTTTATTTCACCGTTGCTAAATTTCTATATCGAAATATTTGAAAACGATGGTTTTCATGTCCATTATATTTTGCCAGTGTTTTGTGGCATCAATAATTGTTAAGAATATTAACAATTGTTTTTTTTTTCAGTCCTACATGTGAAAACACAATCGGAAAGCAGTCCATTCTGGCTTCAGGAATTGTGCGAATTATTAATGTTTGTAAGAGTAACATTTAAATTTAATATAAAATCTTAACTATAAGAAACAATGATAAATATAAGCACAGGATAGGAAGGGTACTACAACTTTTTGTCTTTTTATATCAGTGTTTTTAAGATATTTTACAATTCCTTGATATAAAATCAATAAATATTTTATATTAATGCCAAATCAATTTAAAAAAAAAAGCTTTAACCTCCTTTTTAAATGAAATTATGAGCATTTATATTAAAACATCGTGCCAAAAAATTTCAAATATCTTACGAGAACAATGTTTGATTTCAGCAGAAGTGGTTTTTGAAGTCATAGAAACGCCACGGAAAAATTTATTCATATTCAAGCTATTATATGAATGTTTTTTTTTATTTAAAGACATAAACAAGTAATTTGTACTGTAGCAAAAAGTGCTAATTATGCAATATTTTGAAATTCGATTGGAAAAATATTTCGATTAGAAGTTCCGATATATCCATAATTAAATTTTGTAATTAATTTCCATATATTTTCATATTTTCATTAGACAACTCTCTGATGTAATACCACGTAACAATAAAAAAAGTTAAAAAGATACTAAGTAATTTTTGTCCCTTTATGCTTTTGCCTGGTTTAGAAGCAGCAAAAATTTGGTATAGGAATGTACATGTAAATAAAATAAGTTTTTTTTTTTGACGTTCCTGTTGAAGATTGGTACCTTTCTGAGCAGAAAAAGACGTGCTTCTTTGCTTTGTAAGCTTTTTTTTTTGTAACATTTATGTAAAGCCTGGTTTTGGAACTATCAGAAAATGTAATGATTAAATATAAAATTACTGAAAAACCAATTGTTTAATTTGCCTCGATACAGAGTTTGAGATTATAATTTCTTACACTAAGGTTTTGTTTCAAGATTTTATCTTCAAATTGGTTTCAAGAAACCAAATTTCGTTAAGCCTAATTTTCCTGTACTAAATTCTCACTGCTTTAAAACCAGGCAACAACCTTAAGGGGGTATTATCCATTCCATCATTGATTTTTCTTGATCTTCGTTGTGAAAATTTTTGACCAGTCAAAAAAATTCAAAGCTAGAGTTGGCATAGAGGATTAATTCACGAATTATTTTTAATTCACACTTCTTCAATTGTACCTGTGTTTCCCCGTGTGGGACTGGCATTACTGAATAATTAGCTAATATTTGATTACGGTTACAGATGTGAAACTAATAACGTAAGAAAAGTAAGCTGGATTTCGAAATAACAGTTAAGACTTTCCCCACGACTCGACTAGCTTTATTTTGAAATATCGGCTCGAGAAATTGTGTTTCAGAGGGAAATACGTGATTCCCAGGCGGCAAGGATGCTTCCCCCTTGAGAGACAATGACTGGAGCGTGAGGGATGTACTGGAGGTTGATCGGAAGTGGATAGGGGTGTTAAGGATGCTTCCCCTTTGAGAGACACAATGACTGGTGGGTGAGGGATGTACTTGGTGGGGGGAGAGGTGTCTCACCTGCTCGGAGAGCCGGTAGAGGCGCAGCGTGAGGTTGAGCGACGCCGTCTCGCTGTAGTACACGGTGTACCCCCAGGCGCTGCCGCACCACTGGCCGCCCGTCGACGGCCGCCCCAGCTCGCGGATGCTCATGTGGCCGTCCGGGCAGCCGTCCGACGTGAACGACACGAACTTGCCCACCGTGAACGTGTCGAACGTCAGCTGCCAACACACACACACAAACCACCTCACTCGTTCGCCTCGCCAACCCTTCTGCACGAGCTCACACTTTTGTAGGCTGTACACAGTTAACTGAGCAAGCACTTGATAAAGTCCTGGTAAAGTGGAGTGGATATATTTGGGAGGCTCTTAGCATCGACGTCTTGAGGGCCGATGAGGGTGTGGCGAAAGGGGTCTTGAGCAGCGTTGGAATGCAAGGGCGGGAGAAACGGGAGATCCCAGAGAAAACCCTCCGACCAGCGGTATCGTCCGGTGCGACCCCACTGGGATTCGAACCCGGTTCGCCCAGGTGGAAGGCGAATGGTCTAACCACTAGACCACCACTTTTACACACATAATGTATTCTTTCTCCAATATGTAAAATTAACACTTCAATGGCTTGGTGACCTTATTCATCCATTGATAAAGTGTAACTGCGAACTTATTAGAAAAGAAATTGTTTTAGAAATTCGCTCATTTTTACACTTAATTGTATTAAAAAATACAGAGAGCAAAAGTGTGATTTCGTTATTCACAAACGTTTAACTAACATTTTTATTTCAACGTCCCGTCAAAATATGGAACTACTTTCCCTCCGTCGTTACCAACTGTATTGGGGGCATGCTGGTCAGTGTGCCTGTTAAAATACATGCAGTTAGTGGCAGTGGCATGTTTCAAAAGTTTATTTCAAAAGTGCTCACTCACTTAACCGTGAACATACTTAAAGACATTTTTCAAACAAATTGTAATGGGAATTTCTAGCCCATAGCCCTGTGACCATAATTAACCTTTAGTCAGGCTGCAAACTGCAGAATTGCGTCTATAAAAAAAATAAGGAACTTCTTTATGAATTTGTCTCGTTCATTTACAAATCTAGCGGAACGTTCCGGAGGCTCTTCACAGCACTCTTTTGAGAGCCGGTGGTGACGAAGCAAGGTGAGTACGGAGCAACGCTGGAATGCAAGTGCGAGGGAAACGGCATATCCCCGAACATCCATGTTAGCGCTCCTATATTTTCTCAGGAAATAATAATGGCGTGTGGGGAGTGCACCCAGGGCAAGGCAAACACCCTCCGAGTGACGGTCTTTCCAGCTGGGACCCGTAGTTGACCGCCATCCCCGGGCATGACAGAAATGAGACCCTAGAATGGAGCGGCGCTGGAATTCCATGGCGGGGGGAACGGGAGTGCCCCGAGAAAACCCACCGGCAAGCGGCATCGTCTAGCACGATTCCCACATGCGTAAATCCGGGAGTGAGACTCGCCGGGGATCGAACCCGGATCGCCGTGGTGGGAGGTGAGCTCCCTGGCCACATGAGCAGCAACATTCATATGCATTGAGTATTGCAGCCTGACATGTGGTATTCCATACAAATCACAGTATGAGTAAACTTCCATAATAGTTAAGAAGTATTACTAGATTTATTTTCATTGTGCACACATCATTGAACATTTGTTTTAATAGAACAGAGCTGTCCAATTACAGAATTACCAAGGGCCTCGTACGTGTAAATATGTCACTTTGTGGTCCCCCACCCAAAATATTCCATTGTGACAGGTACATTTTTTAATTGTATTAAAATGAAAATGGCGTTGTTAATCATTTTTACTAAATTTACTCTTAAATATATAAAATTGCAGCAGTCATTATTAACACGGTTGTTATTTGTTAATATGAAACTCAAGAGTCGATGAATTTTTATAATAAATAATATCTTACTGGCATATATAACGAAAAAAAAATACAATGCTATAAAGACGGAATGAAGGCGCGCATTAGACAACAACTCCGCCGAGGCCATTGATATGGCTGGTACAGCGCTCTTACAGGTGGCGGGCTGATTTTCTCTATTACAACTAGAACTGCACCAAGGCTTGCATTGTGGTGCCACTTGTCGCTGGCTTATTATCTAGGCTAGAGCTCAATTTGGTCCAAGGATCTCGATGCAGTGTCACATAGCTGGCTTGTAATATGGGATAGAGCTGGAAATGCACCAATGTTGGCATTGCCTCGTTACAGGTGCAGGGTTACCAACTATTTAGTAGGTGCAGTACCACCCCCCCCTCACCAACTAATAACTGCTATTAGAGAATTTTGTAAAATAAATTATGTATACTGTGGCGGGAACATTTAAACACCCGTAATTTTTGCCGACGCCAAATATGACAATTATCTGTCAACTTTGGACTGGGAACAACTAGGATATTTAATTCCGTTTTGCCCTGTGTTCCAACGATAAACTGCAAATTTCAAGTACCTTCGCTCTTTATTCTGTTGGTGTGACGTACCACAAAATTTCCCTTCTGTTGGTACCTATAGTCTGAGTGCACAGATGCACTGCATTTTGAAACTCCACGGAATATATATGATACTACTTTTGAAGTACAATGGTACAATTCTACGGTGTCTGAAATGGTATTACCAATAGTGTAATCATAGCACGGTTGGCAACTCTGCATAGGTGACTGGCTGGTTATCTAAGATAACGATCGCATTTCGTTGCCAGACTTTCGTTTTTCTTGTTTTTTGAAATCCAGGCCACACAAATGCTTTTTCCGGGGTCCGCATGCAGACTATCGAACACTGGACAGTCAGGCTGTAGAAGGGACGAACTGGCACTAGTTCCCTAACCTGACACAAGGTAGCTCTGTAGTAGCTTCCCTTTTCTCGTGGCGCTGCCTAGCGGGAAGCTAACTAACTTGCTTCAGCCATCGCTCTTCGATCCCCGCCGCGTTTGCGACCTCGTAAGGTCGGTTCACGAAAAACTTTTTTTTTATGCAAGATACGTCTGCATGAAAAGTTTACCAAAATGCGTGTAATACATAATGAATGTACTCGTCTTGTGTTTAACCAATCACACACGACTATAAATTAAATTGATTTTAGTGAAATAGTGATTTATTAGCAAATAACCAACTAATTCGTTACCCCTCTCGTTCTGTCAGTACTTTCTGCACAGGATTTGTAAATAATATATCACAAAAAAATTAAACGGCATTACAGACTTAAAATACAATTAACTATTATAGTCCATCCATGGCTAGTTCAGACTTTTTTTTTTAAGAACCTGCTAATGTAATACTTATTGGATATTCCTCCGCCTCATCAAAACACAGCTTGACCGGATCTAATAAGTTACACCAGAGGGACAACGCACCATATTCGTGCGCACTCTGCGTAGTAATCTTTTGCATAAGAACTATTTCTTACTAGGCACTACCAACACTCCTATTATTTCACTGTTTTTATTCACATTAATTATGAATGAAATACAATAAATTAAAGATAAAACATAAATTAAAATACAGTTTAACTAAAAATAAGGCACTTTTATGAAACCACGTGTATGAAGAGTTTATAATACATGAAATTTTTAGGAAATAACTAAACACGTCATACGTGGGGTGGTTTTTATAAAGTTTGATTCAAAAAGTGTGAAGAAACCGCGAATAGACTATACATACATTTTAGACTTATTTTTTAATGAGCAAAGGAAAAAATATACATAAGGCTTCTTTTAGATCAAAGGTACTCATTGAATGCAATAAATAACTTGTCACTGTTATTTTCTTCTTTAATTTCTACTGGTTGAAGGACTAACGTCCTCGACACGAAATAAAATATCGCCATACGTTCAGGATGTTCCTAAACGATATTAACGCGATGACAGTGAACCGTATCGTAAAAATACCTTCATTATTATTCTAACACGTTTTTCATTGAAAAACCGACCATTAAGCACAATAGCGTGACAGACGCAAGGAGATTGGCGCGACGAGAGTAAAAAATATTCTCAGCCAATCAGCAACGGTAGTGCCACACTAATTGCAAGTAGAAAATATTTCTAAAGTAATATCGTCGCGGGCGCGACAGAACTGTCGATAAGACCCACCCACCATCTTCTTGGTGTCAAAGTTCTTTCCTAAGCGAGTGTTCTCTAAGTTAATAAGCAAATCAACGCCGTTTTACGCGTCTGTGTAAAATACAACCATATTTTCACGTGGCATGTAGCAGTGGGCATGGAAAGAAAACATTGAACAAACAAATTAAAATATTACGTATCTATTGATTGTTGTCATCCGAGAGGTTTGTATTTAATGGCAAAGATATATATACGTATAATACATTTTTAGCGTTGTTCGCGAGCTGGTAAATCTAGTGTTTACAATAACGCCAGTTTCTCTCGTCACATCGCGTCCGTCACGATATTGTGATCGTAGCATTAGAAAGAGAAGCAGGCTATGAAAAATGTAACCTGGAACATGGATGGAACATAGGTTAGGTTAAATTACGTTAGGTTAAATTAGGTTAGGTAAAATTAAGTTAGGATAAATTAGGTCAGGTTAAGTACGGTTAGGTTATGTTAGGTTTAGTTAGGTTAGGTATGGTTAGGTTAAGTTAGGTTATGTTAGGTGAGTTTATGTTAAAATAGGTTAAGTTAGGTTGTATAAGTACCATTTTGCACATTGCACTAGAATAAAGTAAGTTATTTTTCGTAATAAATCAAGTTTAATATTTGAAACTACAAAAAAAAAACGAGGAATAATTCTCTAATGACTTAGTTTTTATACAGAACAGCTATATTCTATTCACGTTATCATCCCACTTTTTAAATCATAGCTTTGGAAAGTCACCCGAGATATAACATGTTTGCCTGTTTCCTAAATAAGTAGTGTATCAAAAATTTGTTTTTTAATTCCTATATGAAAAAGGCAAATTATGTTTTGATTAAATGAAATTGAACCTTCCGTTTTAATTTTTCTACCGATAAGAGCATTTGTAACAAAATAGATGTCCATCAAAACTGAATGGGCAGACTAGTGTTGTTAATAACTAGTGAGAAATATCTATTATGTTAAATATTACTTAATTTTATTTCGGTGATTTATTTGCAAAGTAAACATGTACGATACACCTACATCTTCGGGTAAAACCGTAAGAAAAAATATAAATTTTATTATTTCGCACAACAATATACGGTGCGTATTTTCCTCGGTGATTATTTTAGTCTCGTTTACGGCATATAGCAGAAGAACGGGTAACTGGTAGCCAGAACGTAGAAATTAAACAGGGATTCAGAGAAATATGGAAGCTAACCATGAATAGAAAATATACTCGCTGCACACATTGCCAGGTCCACACATAAAAGGAAGACGGGAGATGAAGTCACTCTACACAGCACTCAAATGTGTGAATAACACATAGAGATTGGAATTTAAAAACAGTGCTCTCAATATGGACACCCCTAATATCTTTAGAAGTAACAATTTTGATCGAGAGATGGCGCTACATGTCCGTGAAGAAAAGCAGTTGAAAAGATAATTTAGCCTGTAAAGTGCAAAAAAAAAGCGCTGTTCGCCATTTGGAAGGAAACTTGTTGTTTCGTGGTGTGCTGATCGTAATTACAGGTATGTGTAAATTCTTATTATATATGGTAAAATTACTTTAAATAATTGAAAAGTGGAGTGTTTTAGAAAGCTGATAAAACATATTTTCGATTGCTATTGCATATATTGCTTAAAAATGTTTTCTTTGTTTATTTATTACAAGATTTAGTAAAACTACGCCCGATTTCCAATATGGACACCTTATGTCCACATTGAAAGTACAGCAAGTGAATCTTCAGATTCACAAATTTGTAAAATATCTNATTCTTATTATATATGGTAAAATTACTTTAAATAATTGAAAAGTGGAGTGTTTTAGAAAGCTGATAAAACATATTTCCGATTGCTATTGCATATATTGCTTAAAAATGTTTTCTTTGTTTATTTATTACAAGATTTAGTAAAACTACGCCCGATTCCCAATATGGACACCTTATGTCCACATTGAAAGTACAGCAAGTGAATCTTCAGATTCACAAATTTGTAAAATATCTGTTTGATGTTATTTTATTTAGCTAATTCATAATAAAATAATGTTTATATTTATTTTTAATCTTAATTATAGTATCCGCACATTACATTGCGAATTAAGAGTGGAAGTACACCTTTTTACAGGTTTGTCAGTGATTACTTGAACGACTTTTATTTTCTGAACTGTTACTTAAAATTTTTGTTTTCAATTGCAAAAATGTTTCAAATCAGATGCTGAGATAGTAATGTAAAATATTTGCATCGAGAAATTTTAATTTTTAAGGTGAGGTGGGACTTAAGGGGGGGGGGAACATTTAAAAAAAACATTTCAAAAGAGAAAATATAGGTTATAATAGAAATAAAATAATAGATATAATATAATAGAAATACAATAGAATATAAAATAGAAGGTCGTCCAAATTACCTGTGAATAAACTGTCAATTTTGTCCTTCTTATGTGTTCACTGTTTTTTGTTTTCAGATTTTTTAAAGATTTGCTCATTATGGGGCCGAAAATAAGAGGCAAGTGGACAGAGGAAAAATTGCAGAATGCCATTCGAGCCGTACACAGTGGGACATCATTTGCCAGTGCAGCTGAAGCAGCAGGGATTCCAAGGACAACTCTCATGAGAATTTTCAAGACTGTCCAGGTGAATGATCAAATCCGAAAGCCAAAGTTGGGCCGCAAATTCATGCTCACAGAAAAGCAGCAAGCTGAACTTTGTGCAAGAATATTTAGACTAGCAGACGTAGGCATGCCAATTACTGGGAGATTACTACGAAGGAGTATTTTCACCTATGCTGAGAAGATGGGTTTGAAGCACAATTTCAACCAAGCAACAAAGATGGCTGGAAGGAAGTGGTTGGCAGCTTTCTTGAAAAACAACCCACTTGTTGCTAAAAGGAAGTCTCAGAACCTCAATCCAGGGAGAGCCCAGAAGCTGAACCGGGCAATTGTTTCTGATCATTTTCAGAAACTGCAAGCGTGCTTGGAAGAATTGGATATTGTAAATCAACCGCAGCACATTTATAACATGGATGAAAAAGGGTGCCGGCTTACTATCCACCATCAACAGAATGTTCTTGCACGAAAAGGGGCAAAAAGGGTGCATTTTATTGCACCAGAGCATGCAGAAAATGTAACAATTGTTTCTTGCTGTAGTGCCCTCGGCCACAGCATTCCTCCCATGTTGCTTTTCAAAGGAAAGAGGATGAAACAAGAATGGAAGGATAACATGCCTCCAGGAACAGAAGTTATGATGACCCCTAAAGGCAGCATGACCACTGAGGTATTCTGCACTTGGTTGGAACATTTCGCTAAGTTCAAAACTGCAGGTCCCACTCTTCTTGTTTTTGATGGAGCCAGTTCTCATTTGGACGCAGAAATCGTGACAAAGGCAGACGAGCACAATGTAACACTCTACTGCCTGCCCAGCAACACGACTCATGAATTGCAGCCCTTGGACAAAGCTGTTTTTAAAGCTTTTGAATCATACTGGGATGATGAAGTATTGCTCCATTTCACTCGTCACCCTGATAGACAGATCACTCGACTTAGATTTGGGGAAATCTTTAGGAAGGTTTGGAATCGTTCGATGACTCTGTCGAACATAACTTCAGGTTTTCAGGCAACTGGAATTTTTCCTTTCGATCCAACTATAATTCCAGATGAAGCCTTCGCGCCTAGTGACATTACTGCAATTCCGGAACCAGCAGCAGAAGGGGAAGAAAATGCACCACATTTGGAAACTGCAACAGATGTTGAAGCTCCTGTTAACAACATACCTTCTCCTGTTATTGACCCACCTTCATCACCTGCTAGATCATTTTCCATGGAAAATTCCTTCACCAGCGTGTTATCGACTCCAACTGTAAGAAGGACGAAGACACAACGTCGCCAGGCGATAAACTCAAAAGGCATCAAAGTGGTACAATCCTTGTTCAACAAGCTGCCATCTGAACAATTCTCCAAAAAACCTCCTCCAAGAAAACAATCCTCCAAAAAGCCCTTGCAGAAAAATCAAAAGAAGCCTCCCCTCAGTAGGGTATCTGTTGGTGAAATCGCAGGTACCAGTGGTATGACTTCCTCAACAAAGGAGAGCTGGTACTGCTTCTTATGCAGTATTGATGCTGTTGCAGACATGCGGCTATGCATCACATGCGGCAGATATGTCCATGAGGACTGTGTGGGACTTACCGCCAATGATGAAGAAGTTTTTATTTGTCCATCCTGTGAGGACTGAGTAATAACACATGTAAATTCTGCAGACAGATGCAATAAAGCTAAGCAAAACCAACAATATTATTTCATAATATTTTGTAGTAACTGAGGTGCCTTTTTGCATGGGTCTTCGAAGAGCCACAACCGAAAATGACCCCCCCTCCCTTTTCTAAAGTGCATGTTCTGAAGATATTTACTGTGCCCCCCTCCCCCGCAATACTTTAAGATATATTTTTCTATCCCCTCTCCTCTAAAATCCCTTGGAAGAGTGGCTCTTCCATACACCCTGTGTAGCAGGTCAATAAGGAACCACCTGTCCCTAATATGGACATGCATGTCCATAATAGGGACAGGTGGTTCCTTATATGAACACTTGTAAACATTTTTTGTTTTTATCATTTAAATTAAGCCAGAATAATTACAAGGTCGCTAATTTTAATAATGATAGTCAACAGTCCAGGGATAGTGGTCATGTATTTTTGGAGTCCTATGACGTGTACACGGGGGTGAATAAAATACATTTTCCTTATCAAATCCATTTTCGTATTAAATGGTGAGTTAAAGTACCTTATGTCACAGTTTTCAAACGTGAAAGTGGCTATAAATATTTTTCTCGTGATTCAAACGCCGAGGGATCTCTGAGCGTGTCTCATTCATCTGCATGTCCAAAACCACCTCGCCTCAGCTCACCCATTCTCTGTGTATCCAAAACCACCTCGCCTCAGTTCACCCATTCTCTGCGAATCCAAAACCACCTCGCCTCAGCTCACCTATCCTCTGTGTATCCAAAACCACCTCGCCTCAGCTCACCCATTCTCTGCGTATCCAAAACCACCTCGCCTCAGCTCACCCATTCTCTGCGTATCCAAAACCACCTCGCCTCAGCTCACCCATTCTCTGCGTATCCAAAACCACCTCGCCTCAGCTCACCCATTCTCTGCGTATCCAAAACCACCTCGCCTCAGCTCACCCATTCTCTGCGTATCCAAAACCACCTCGCCTCAGCTCACCCATTCTCTGCGTATCCAAAACCACCTCGCCTCAGCTCACCCATTCTCTGCGTATCCAAAACCACCTCGCCTCAGCTCACCCATTCTCTGCGTATCCAAAACCACCTCGCCTCAGCTCACCCATTCTCTGCGTATCCAAAACCACCTCGCCTCAGCTCACCCATTCTCTGCGTATCCAAAACCACCTCGCCTCAGCTCACCCATTCTCTGGACTGGCCAGAGCAACGGGTTTATCCCTCGGGTAAGAGCACATGCTCTGATTACCTTATACGTCCATATTCGTATACCTTTTTCGATATACCTTACACCTTATACGTCCATATGCGTATACCTTATTCGATATACCTTACACCTTATACGTCCATATTCGTATACCTTATTCGATATACCTTACACCTTATACGTCCATATTCGTCTCAGAACTCAAGCGGGAACCACGTGTGAATAATTTTTTTTTTTTTTTAGGTTACCATACAAGCCATTAAGATACAGGTTGTTAAAAGTTATTTATAGCAACTTTTTAAATCAACTTTTGAAAAATCTCAATGCTCCTAATTGAATGTATTTTAATGGGGACACTGACTGGCATGCGCTGAGAAAAGTTGGTAACAATGCAGGAAAAGCAGTTCCTTGTCTCTACGGAAACTTAATAATGTTAGGTTAATAACACTGAATACTGAAATTATTACTTACGCTTTAAAGTTCTTTAATGCATTTTGGTGTACGAATTAGCTCATTTGAAAAAAAAAANTACTGAAATTATTACTTACGCTTTAAAGTTCTTTAATGCATTTTGGTGTACGAATTAGCTCATTTGAAAAAAAAAAATTCACTTTTTTAATAATTTCACCTTTTCACTTGACCGGCGCATGAATAAAGTAATAAGACGCTCGNAAAAAAAAAAATTCACTTTTTTAATAATTTCACCTTTTCACTTGACCGGCGCATGAATAAAGTAATAAGACGCTCGAGAATGTTAAGTTTATATAATGTGGAAGAATATACAACGTGCATACAGTTCGATCTCGAGCAGGGCTTTCAAAAGTGCCCAGTCTACCGCGAACAATCTACAGGAACGATACTTCTAAGAGTAATTTGCATAAGGGCTGTTTAATATTCACTGATAAAATTCCTGTAATTTGTTTACGGAAATATGCTGTTAATATACGAATATGAGTTTTGTGCATACAAAACACTGAATCTTTCAATCTTCTGTAGCTTGGGGTTTCGGAAACAAACGATTCCGATGCTACGCGAAGCGTCCCTCGCCTTTACGACTAGAAAATTATCGTCCCTGTGGCAGATAGAACAGGTATGCGACATAAAAATCTTTCTTCAAACATAAAATAGCACATCTTGAAACGCATAAAAACACGTAAAGCGCTAAGAACGTTGCTTTACTGCGAACAACATGCTATTATTTGACGAGCGTGGAAAACAAGCGATGAGAGTTGCAGTTTTGTAAACTCTTGATTAGTTTAAATCCGGCTTCAGTAAAAAATATTTCACACGTCAAAATTTTTATATGTACGTATTGTGAGACATCAACCGAAAAAAAATTAAATGTATTTCCGTATCCCCTGTTTATAAAACGAGAATGCAATAAAATGTAAATAGAGTATTCGCGAAGGGGTTCAGGGAATTAACGGAAATTAGTGTGAAATTTACGGAAAATTAGTTAGTGAAAAAAACGAAGTACCTATAATTTTAGAAAGCTTTCTGTGCACGTTTCTACCGGTATTCCTGTTTTTTCCCGGAAATTTTACCCAACGGTTAAATGAGTATCGAAGGAAATCTGCGTTATTCATACGTGGCATCCCATTTTCACAATATATTCAAAATATTGAGCTGTTGGATACAGAAGAAACTGCATGTTGTATTAACGGCAGTGTTCGAACTACACTTGGAAATGCCTACTTTCACTAGCGTCAGTTCTTTCGTTGGCACTCCTGGCGACGTGAATAAATGACTAGCGAGCCGAGGCTGCGAAGCAGGAGGGCTTTCGCGAGAGCAAGAGTATCACAGGCAAAGGGGTGGCTGAGGCACTAGATGTAAGGAGATTCCGGCCTGGTGCATAAACCATGACAAGGATGCAGAGGGAAGATGAATGCTTCCATTTGCCAGACAAAGGAGGAACAGGGAAGAAAGAAAAAAACTGATGCGAGTATAACTGCACCGAGTGCAGAGAGTTTGAACACCACTCGGTAAACTTCACAAGAGATGAATGATCTAACCCCAGATATAACTGGTTTGTCACATTAACTAATCATGCGAAGAGAAAGGCGAATTTTGAACAGCGGTTTTCATACCTGCCTGGCGTTTGGAAGGTTTTTCAGTTGTGTTTCCCAATTTTATTAAGTGCAAACGCCGGTGCATATATTTTAATATTTACCTTGCCACTTATCGCTACTTTTCATGTGTTAACGCATTATTATATAATAAATTATAAAATAGTGCAATATTTTGTGCTGTTAATAAACTGCTGTAGTGTAAATTTGCCCTTCTTGTCACAGGAAATAAGCTCGGTTAGCAACACTTAGAGGAAGTAAATTTCAGTAATAATGCTCCTTCCTGACGCTTTAGCTGCCCGACTTTATAAATAAATTTTGTATCTGTCTATTTTATGTCTCTCCTCTCCCCATAAGAAAATGAATAACAATTGAAAACCTTTAAAAAGCCAATTCGGATGTATTNGTATCCAAAACCACCTCGCCTCAGCTCACCCATTCTCTGCGTATCCAAAACCACCTCGCCTCAGCTCACCCATCCTCTGCGTATCCAAAACCACCTCGCCTCAGCTCACCCATTCTCCGGACTGGCCAGAGCAACGGGTTTATCCCTCGGGTAAGAGCACATGCTCTGATTACCTTATACGTCCATATTCGTATACCTTTTTCGATATACCTTACACCTTATACGTCCATATGCGTATACCTTATTCGATATACCTTACACCTTATACGTCCATATTCGTATACCTTATTCGATATACCTTACACCTTATACGTCCATATTCGTCTCAGAACTCAAGCGGGAACCACGTGTGAATAATTTTTTTTTTTTTTTAGGTTACCATACAAGCCATTAAGATACAGGTTGTTAAAAGTTATTTATAGCAACTTTTTAAATCAACTTTTGAAAAATCTCAATGCTCCTAATTGAATGTATTTTAATGGGGACACTGACTGGCATGCGCTGAGAAAAGTTGGTAACAATGCAGGAAAAGCAGTTCCTTGTCTCTACGGAAACTTAATAATGTTAGGTTAATAACACTGAATACTGAAATTATTACTTACGCTTTAAAGTTCTTTAATGCATTTTGGTGTACGAATTAGCTCATTTGAAAAAAAAAAATTCACTTTTTTAATAATTTCACCTTTTCACTTGACCGGCGCATGAATAAAGTAATAAGACGCTCGAGAATGTTAAGTTTATATAATGTGGAAGAATATACAACGTGCATACAGTTCGATCTCGAGCAGGGCTTTCAAAAGTGCCCAGTCTACCGCGAACAATCTACAGGAACGATACTTCTAAGAGTAATTTGCATAAGGGCTGTTTAATATACACTGATAAAATTCCTGTAATTTGTTTACGGAAATATGCTGTTAATATACGAATATGAGTTTTGTGCATACAAAACACTGAATCTTTCAATCTTCTGTAGCTTGGGGTTTCGGAAACAAACGATTCCGATGCTACGCGAAGCGTCCCTCGCCTTTGCGACTAGAAAATTATCGTCCCTGTGGCAGATAGAACAGGTATGCGACATAAAAATCTTTCTTCAAACATAAAATAGCACATCTTGAAACGCATAAAAACACGTAAAGCGCTAAGAACGTTGCTTTACTGCGAACAACGTGCTATTATTTGACGAGCGTGGAAAACAAGCGATGAGAGTTGCAGTTTTGTAAACTCTTGATTAGTTTAAATCCGGCTTCAGTAAAAAATATTTCACACGTCAAAATTTTTATATGTACGTATTGTGAGACATCAACCGAAAAAAAATTAAATGTATTTCCGTATCCCCTGTTTATANCAAAATTTTTATATGTACGTATTGTGAGACATCAACCGAAAAAAAATTAAATGTATTTCCGTATCCCCTGTTTATAAAACGAGAATGCAATAAAATGTAAATAGAGTATTCGCGAAGGGGTTCAGGGAATTAACGGAAATTAGTGTGAAATTTACGGAAAATTAGTTAGTGAAAAAAACGAAGTACCTATAATTTTAGAAAGCTTTCTGTGCACGTTTCTACCGGTATTCCTGTTTTTTCCCGGAAATTTTACCCAACGGTTAAATGAGTATCGAAGGAAATCTGCGTTATTCATACGTGGCATCCCATTTTCACAATATATTCAAAATATTGAGCTGTTGGATACAGAAGAAACTGCATGTTGTATTAACGGCAGTGTTCGAACTACACTTGGAAATGCCTACTTTCACTAGCGTCAGTTCTTTCGTTGGCACTCCTGGCGACGTGAATAAATGACTAGCGAGCCGAGGCTGCGAAGCAGGAGGGCTTTCGCGAGAGCAAGAGTATCACAGGCAAAGGGGTGGCTGAGGCACTAGATGTAAGGAGATTCCGGCCTGGTGCATAAACCATGACAAGGATGCAGAGGGAAGATGAATGCTTCCATTTGCCAGACAAAGGAGGAACAGGGAAGAAAGAAAAAAACTGATGCGAGTATAACTGCACCGAGTGCAGAGAGTTTGAACACCACTCGGTAAACTTCACAAGAGATGAATGATCTAACCCCAGATATAACTGGTTTGTCACATTAACTAATCATGCGAAGAGAAAGGCGAATTTTGAACAGCGGTTTTCATACCTGCCTGGCGTTTGGAAGGTTTTTCAGTTGTGTTTCCCAATTTTATTAAGTGCAAACGCCGGTGCATATATTTTAATATTTACCTTGCCACTTATCGCTACTTTTCATGTGTTAACGCATTATTATATAATAAATTATAAAATAGTGCAATATTTTGTGCTGTTAATAAACTGCTGTAGTGTAAATTTGCCCTTCTTGTCACAGGAAATAAGCTCGGTTAGCAACACTTAGAGGAAGTAAATTTCAGTAATAATGCTCCTTCCTGACGCTTTAGCTGCCCGACTTTATAAATAAATTTTGTATCTGTCTATTTTATGTCTCTCCTCTCCCCATAAGAAAATGAATAACAATTGAAAACCTTTAAAAAGCCAATTCGGATGTATTTCTAGTATTATGTCGTAAGTTAGTGCGGAACCAAATTTTCTTAGTGTCTTATTTTCTACAGTACCATTAAGTTGGTAGCAGCTTGATTCTGGTTTATTATTCGCCTACCTCCTTCCACGGTGCTTCATTGTAACACTATGGGACAAGTCGGTTTAAGCCAAAACAAGATGTTTTTTACAGCACGCCACAGCTAACGGGCGTGAAATGATTTTGAAAGTAATCGTCGGTATAATCAGTATAGATACGTGCTTAATCGGCTGTAAAATATATGTAATGCAACATAGAAATAGTTTTTTACGCTGTAGTAGAGTTTGGAAAATACACTCGTTTAAATGCGAACTATTATAATTTGGGTTCAGATGCAGTGCGGAGGCAGACCAATCAGAGAAGACCAACACACGTGGGTTTGTTTACCTCGGGAGTAAAATAAGCGGGGAATAAGTAGAGGAAGTGTGAGGGACGGGTACAGTGATGTACACGAACTGAACCAGCGGCGTGGAAACGACAGGCTGGCCAGACAGGGGACAGTGCTGTCAGGAGACGGCTGAATTGGAAACAAGATGGCCTGGATGTTCTCAGACAGTGCGTGGCACTCTGATCCAAGATAAAACTGCCACTGGGTTTAAATAAGCACTTCCGATGTGGAATTCTATGATAAGTATATCTACATTCGAATCTGCGTAGTTGAAGACAGAGAGAGGATTTTTTTATGTGTTTCAAATATTCCCACGGTGTCATTTTATTAAGGGCTACAGTGATTTCTCGTTGTGCATGAACTTCAGAAATATAACATCAAGAACATAATCATAATCTCTTATTTATTTTATTGTAGATATTTTTGAATCAACAAAGCTATTTCATATGCCTAAAGTAATAATCAAATAAATATTATTTGTCCTTTTTTCGGATACTTACATATAGACATCCCAAAAAAAAANATGCCTAAAGTAATAATCAAATAAATATTATTTGTCCTTTTTTCGGATACTTACATATAGACATCCCAAAAAAAAAGTTAGTATTTTAAAATTAGTAAAATTTCAGTATAAAGAACTTTATAATATCGAGATTAAAACAACGCCCTTCGTATTTTTCAATTAAATAAATCTTCTTAATAGCCCATGTAAGAAAATTATTTTTAGTATTTTTTTACTATGCCTTTATAAATTTTACAAACGCAGTGATGTGGAAAATATTTTTTTGTTGATTAATATATAATTATTCCTGAAGTTTNAAAAAAAAAGTTAGTATTTTAAAATTAGTAAAATTTCAGTATAAAGAACTTTATAATATCGAGATTAAAACAACGCCCTTCGTATTTTTCAATTAAATAAATCTTCTTAATAGCCCATGTAAGAAAATTATTTTTAGTATTTTTTTACTATGCCTTTATAAATTTTACAAACGCAGTGATGTGGAAAATATTTTTTTGTTGATTAATATATAATTATTCCTGAAGTTTCACTTATTTTGTAGTTTTCAACACTGATTATTTTGCAAAAAAAGTTGGAAATTTGCCATCAGAAATCTGCAGACTGTTTGAAGTATTGCTGTATATTATAGGTACGAGCATTTTAATAGATTCTGAATTAATATAACCCCATTAAATTATATGATGTTTTTAAAATTCTGTTCTTGTTTTTATGTTTTGAGAATTCGCGTACTGCTATGTTTTTACATAGTTCTTAACACATGGATATCAGTCAGTGGTACTTAGGCGATGTTCAACCATACATAACGTGGAAGAATACACGATGGCATAAAGAATGGATGTCCCACTTAATAGTAACAGGCTCTTCAAACATAAGAGAATGGAGAAACATAAATATGTACGGTATGCCAAACGTGATATCTCCCGTAAGGGCGTGTGTGCAATGTCGTTCGTACCTACGCTAACGCCAACGAAATTTTATTAATTTTCTTACAAAATCAGACCTCACTCCAGTAAGTAAAGGTGGCTGAGCAATTTAGAGGAAGAAAACATTTGTAATTGAGAAGGGATACAAGTTTACCAATTTCATTACGGAATCACGCAATACGCTAACATCCTGCAGGTGTTAAAAAATATACGAATTTTCTTTCACCGTTGCAGCGTGTTCGTTATTTTAACATTTTATTTAAAAACTCTGCAGAAATTCTTTAAAAAAAAAGACAGGGAGCGAGCGTATTTACAGTTTTGATGTCAGAATTCCCTTTAAACAACTTTAGGAATCACATAGAAATGTTATTATAAAATGGTTTTGTTTGTATTAAGGAAATGCTTATTTATTGCCACAATACACAGGATGAGTGTGAATTCAACCGGCAAACTTAATGGGGAGATTCCGTATGCGAAATCAGCAAGGGCATATATTTAAGCATGTGGTCAAAAGTGCATATAAAGTGAGTTGCGAGCACATGAAAATGTATTTAGACGCAGTGTATAATTAAAAATATCATAAACCGCTTGAGATGAAACAACAATATTCTCGATACGGTTTGGTCAACAGAGGACCGAATACGCCACGAAGTTTGATTGGTTATTGTCATAGCCCTTCATTAAGAAATTGGGGTTGCTAGATTCCGATGGCTGACATTTCATAAGCGTAACGTTGCATCGTAGTTTGATGATGGTTTATGAAAGAGCATGTGTAAATCAATAAAAAAGTTTGTCTTGCAACACACCCTCCGGCTAACTGTTCTCCCAAAAAACAGTAACCTTATTATCGGAGGGAGTGGAGTGCCCTTGCCGAACGCCTGTGTGGGTATGCAACATGTCTGGCAACCATCTTGTACATAACGGTAAGGTGTGGCGGGAACAGGGAAAAACGTACACGAAGTGCGGGTCCTTACATTTTATTTACACATTGCACAGACAAAGAAGTGTTCGACGCAATGGCCACCATGTTGTACACGTATATGGCAACGACGCACCATGGATTGACGGACACGTCCGAAGACACCGCGCACGTCGGAAATATTGCCAGCCGCTCTGACGATCCGCCCGACAAGATCTTCTTCAGGCTCCACCGGAGTCTCGTAAACGATACTCCGTATGAGCGCCCAGAAGAAATGTCTATCGGGTTCAGGTCTGGTGACCGTGCAGGCCAGGCAAAGGATCCGTCGTTGCCGATCCATCGATCAGGGAATCAGGTTTTGAGGTAGGTGTGAACGATATGCGTACGATAGGGCCTGGGCTACGGCCATGCTCAAAACCAAATTTGTTGTCTTGCTTGGTATGGCGCTCCCTTAATAACTCCGGAATGGTTTATTGCTGCAACACGAACAACCTGTCGCTGTCCAGATGTGTTGGAAGCAGGTAGGGCCCCACTAACACGTCAGCAATGATACCGGCCCGGCACGTCGACAACAAATAGCTACTGGTGACAAGGGGCAGTTGTAGCAGGTAAATACGTTCTGATCTCTGCATCGCCAATACCCCGGTTTATGTGTTGCTGGAAATAAAATGCAACCACCTCAGGCATCCTTCACTACTCAATAGCTAATCCCCCACTCTTCATGTAGTCTGACACACGTGTCCTAACTAGTAACCACTGGCGTCCAAGTACCTAGAGTTTATGGTGTCATATGCACATGTTCTCTCCGCATGGCACGCCAGTTCCGCTCGCCTTGGTGATATGCACCTTGTTATACACGCAGGTACGTGAAGTTGGTGGACTCCCGGCGCTTCTTTGCTAACTTCAGTTACAATTTAACAATATTGGATGATTGCTCCATAGATGCAGTGGTTTAAATTTCGACATGCAGTTTAACACCATGTAAGTGAGTGAGTCAGTGAAGAGATTTGGGCGGCTTCTAACAGCGAGGTCTTGAGAGCCGATGAGGATTATTGAGGTGAGTATTGAGCAGCTCCGGAATGGAAGGGTGGAGGAAACGGCAGATCCCCGGGAAAACCCGCCGACCAGCGGCATCGTCCGGCACGATTCCCAGGTGCGAAAATCCGGTGACCCGGCCGGGGATTGAACTCAGTTCGCTTGGTGGGAGGTAAGAAAGCTAACTGATCAGCCACTGCGGTCCCACCATGTAGGTATATAACATTTTAAGTATCGCAACATTTACCTGTTCTTGCGCGCACGTAAAGGTGTTTAAATAAAAAAGTTATGTATTTACATTTGTAATGCATATCCGATTATTTATTTAACTATTTTGTGCACAAGTAAAACATTTTGTAAGCATTTTATACTTCCGGTACTCAGAGATACGTGAANATTTATTTAACTATTTTGTGCACAAGTAAAACATTTTGTAAGCATTTTATACTTCCGGTACTCAGAGATACGTGAACGAATGATGCAGAAGGGAATGGAAATTTGTGAGCGTGTAATGTCTAACATTGTCGACTGAAAAAAAAAATGTCTTGTTAAAAAAAAGAAGTATTTTACTATTACCACGTTACTGGGGCCATAGTCTAGAAGACAGACCAAACGTTTTTTATGTTCGTGTTCTCGAGTCAATAATGCCACCTTACTGGGGCCATAGTCGAGGAGACAGAACAANATTTATTTAACTATTTTGTGCACAAGTAAAACATTTTGTAAGCATTTTATACTTCCGGTACTCAGAGATACGTGAAAGAATGATGCAGAAGGGAATGGAAATTTGTGAGCGTGTAATGTCTAACATTGTCGACTGAAAAAAAAAATGTCTTGTTAAAAAAAAGAAGTATTTTACTATTACCACGTTACTGGGGCCATAGTCTAGAAGACAGAACAAACGTTTTTTATGTTCGTGTTCTCGAGTCAATAATGCCACCTTACTGGGGCCATAGTCGAGGAGACAGAACAAACGTTTTTTATGTTCGTGTTCTCGACTCAAGTTGCCTGGCTGCTGAGCTGCGGGATTTGCGTGAATAGTCTCAGCCGATGGTATGGACCAGGTCGGTTGTTGGTGT
>NQII01008575.1:0-24982 GCA_002778355.1 Clitarchus hookeri | reverse complement strand
TGTGAAAGGATCGCAGCGGCGCGAAGGACCTTTGAAAACGATGCATTATGGTAAGTGCTGGAGTGTATATCACCAGCGGGGAGATCTCACCCGGGCATCGCCGGCTGTCGACACCCGGCGGAACAAGTGTTGACTCTCTTGACTCTTCAGCCCGTCGAGACGAGAAGCGCGGTTCGTTATTCACTACGATAGTTCTGCGCCGCGTTGCTATAGAACAGTCGAAAATGCTATTTGAGATAGCGAATGGTCCTATCGACTTTTCAGTATAAAATATATATATATATATATATTATAATTTTTTTTTACATTTATAAATTTTACATAAATAAAGGTTCGTAATAATTTTCTCAACATAACGCACCCTTAAGGAGTTATGGGATTCAAAGTTGGGGAATTCCGGGAATATAACATGAAATGATATCCCGATAACAGGGCAACAAGTGGAGAAATGTACTCATGGCGGGAACAGGAGAACCTAGAAAAATTCCAGGGGCATTCAGCAACGTTCCTCCACAGGCAGAAATTAGAACTCGGATCAGCCGAGGATGGAGGAGGCCATGTTGAACGCACGGCCCACGTTGACCATGCATTTAAGCACTACACTGTTTAAAGTGAACTGAACTGGTTTGAAAGACCTGCAGAAATATACTTGGACGAACATTGTGTATTCGTCTACCATATAGAAAATTACCATTGCCATAGGCCCAATCACTTTATCCGTGCGTTTTTCAAGTGAAACTGTAATTATGAGAAAATTGCATATTTTATATATTGGTTGATACTTACACTTACACGCATTAAGGAAAGACAGTAAGCAAGTGAAATCGTGTCAGTTTTCACAAACGCGTGCCTAACACATTCAATTCAACGTTAAAACGCGGAACTATTTTCCGTCGTTACTAGCTTTACTGGGCGCACAAACACATGCAGGCAGAAACTTTTCTTAAAACTTGATTTTCACAAGTGCCCAGTTCATCGTGGCTAGCCTATAAATGCGGAATATTCCAAGTTTCAGTGCTGGGAATTACCTGCCAAATATACGTCATGAAACATTCAATATACCCGTGATAGCATGCAGAGCGTATTTATTGAGTTTTCACAGATAACTGAACACATTTGAAATCGGTATTAGAAAAACGTTCCCGAAGAAAACGGTGTAATATTAAATTCGCAGATTTGCATAGGCATACTTATGTTAGAAGAGTATTACGAGACATAATTATAGGAATTTAAAAGGGTTTTACACGTAAATGCACCATAAACTATTTAGAACAATCAGTCGTTAATTTAAAATGAGACATGGGGAAACAAAACAAAAAATTTCAGTCCTACGTGAATTTCCCTTTTCACTATGAAAAGTAATTTATCAAACGTCATAAGAAGGTAACAAAATTTTCTTAAAACCAATACTTTTAAATTTTTTATGGCTGAAGATCATACTCGAGAGGAATATATCAAAGCAAAGAATTATTCAACAGGAATATAATTTACAAAAATATTTTTGGCGTCTAGATGTTAGTGGAACTTGCCAGGTATTATTTAGAGGTATTATTTAGCTGGCAACCACTTACACGAACGCGTTAATGCAGAAAAATGAATGAACCATTATTATATTATAATGTTTTAATTCGAAGGTCAAAATGATTATCAAACAGAAGTGCAGACAGGCCAGCAGGCAGGAAATTCTACTGGGACGCTATTGTGTAAGCATGCTGGATGAAACAGGGAAAATCCCCTCCGCCGAAATGGGAACCAGAACACGATTGTGCGAGACTCAAGACAATATACGCCAACGAAACAGCTTGGACAGGGCCACGTATACATCACGTCGATCGAGCAAGATGGACTTAGCAGCCATCAAGAGAACTGACGTGTCGACTGCCGTAACCACATGTCCAGATCTGATTCTTACTCCATTGTGTATGAAACTCGAGGAACACGTGTATATATTTCACACTTCCTTAAAGCCCGTGTATTAAGGCCCCCGACTACCAAGCCGGCAGACAAGAACTTCAAATAGAGAATCAACGTCAAAAGAAATTCCTTCTCATCGCGTCGATTTTAAAGATGATTATTTCAAAGCAGAAGTATTGTACGTGGAATTTCTTGAGGAATGGATTGGATTGGAAAGGTAATGCCTGAAGACTTATCAGGAGACGGCATACAAACTAACTTATGACCAAACTCAAACTAACACCCATGCCCCACCTCGGATTTGAACCCAGAGCCTCCCGCATCGCAAACCGGCGGCGCACCAACAGACTACACCATGGGAGGTAGCTTATTTTGAGGAACGTTGTTATGTTAAGGCATCTTGCCAATTGTTTTGTTTAATGTCTTTTTTTTTTCTAAAATATTTTACTGGAATTTACATACAATAGTTGTACGATATCGATTCTTCTGAAGCCTAAGAATGTTTTTCTCAGAGTAACTTTTTAGGTTAAAACACCTGCTGATATTGTAGGCACTGTTTGAAAGGTGGATTTTATAATTCTCTTTCCGGCTGTGTATACATGTATATCTATATAGAGTTTACATAGTTAGCAGACATAGTCTTGATGAAGGTTTTCTTAAGAATGGTGGCAAATTGGTGCAATAATATTACAATAAAGCCGCCATTATTTGTGAAAACATAAATGGTGTGCGCTCTCTCTTGCCACAATTTTTTCAGCTGTTTAAAATTATTCAATTATCCGGAAAATTGTCCGTGATTCATTTATACACATATCTACACAATTATTAGACTAAATTTTTTTTTTACAAAATTTTGGTATTTTATTGCTCAAAAATCATCGAGAATTCTCCGCAATATTACAGACACCTCGTTATTTTTAGAGAAGATCATTCAGTAAATTTGCAGAACTCTCCGAAAATTTCCAATTCATTTTTCTTTTGTTACGGATTTTCATAGTGGCATAAATAAAAGATCTTTATTTCCATTATGTGAGGATAACAATATATCTTAAAACAGAACGAAATTTAAATTATCCATTTACCTACCGTATTTACAAGATTAGCGCAAATTGAGAGAAGCACATTCTCTGTTTAGTGTATTAATTACAGTATTTCTTTAGCCACAGGTGGCTTGTGTACGCTTATAATATTATAAAATATAGGTCTCGGTTGAGTGACTAACCTGGCTGCTATAGAAATTATAATTTCTGTGTCACAGCAGCGAAGAAAATCTAGAGTATTCTCGCTATGGTCCGTCGCTGACACACGAAGTTTCTGTAAATAAGATATGTATTTTGTAAGTACCGAAACGAGTTCCATTTTTTAATACTTTTCCAACTACTCTCCATAATTTACCGTAATTTTTTCTTTTGATGCAGAGAAGTTTTTGTATCCACGCAGATAAATTTTCGTCGTGTTCATCAAAGCGAAAGTTTGAAAATCGAGAAATAACAGGCAAGGCAGATAGTGACGGATTGTCTGCTGCAGTAAGCCCACGGTTTCCCATTTATATGTTTGATGCAGCGTGGGAATTGTTGCAGTCACAGTTCCCTGGCAAATATTCATATAACCACAACGATCCCCCCCCCCCAACACCATATGGTTGACCCATGCAACGCCACCCTTATTTAACGGGCAGCGCAGATGTGACCGTGTGAACTCGAACATCTGTTTACGCCGAACAAAGCCAAGCGATGCAGCACGACATTTATTTTCGGTTAGTGTGGGGACGAAGGCAAATGGAGCACAAACCGCAGGGGTGTGGAAAAAAAAAGTAATGTTTTCGATTATTTATCAATGCAAGGTAATTTTCATAGTGGTCACGGTGCTCAAGTAATATTTTTCCTAACCTACTCTAATCTAGGGTGTTTTGGAGCAGGTACCGGGTCGCAGAAGAAACTTACATAATCTCACGGCTGAGCCCCAAATACACTGAAGAGCCAAAAAAACTGGCATAGGCGTGAGTATGCAAATAACAGAGTTATGGAACCAGTCAGAGTAACGCGATGCGGTCGGCAGCTAGATCGGTTACTGCTGCTACAATGGCAGGTTATCAAGACTTAAGCGAGAGATAGGACATAGCATCTCCGAGTTAGCGATAAAATATATATTTTCGCGTACGACCATTTCACGAGTGTACCGTGAATATCGGGAATCCGGTTAAACATCACATCTTCGACATCGCTGCGGCCAGGAAAAGATCGTGAACGAACGGGACAAACGACGACTAACGAGAATCATTAAACGTGACAGACGTGCAACCATTTCTCAAATTGGCGCAGATTTCAATGCCTCCTGCATACTTTCAGACATTAGTCGAGTCCATGCCACGTCGTCTTGCGGCACTTGTGCATGCTCGCGGGGGCCCTACACGATATTAGGCAGGTGTACCAGTTTTTTTGGCTCTTCAGTGTATATTACCTGCAAGTAAGGGATGCACGTGCAAGTAGATGGGCGTCACCTGAACAACCGAAACATTCGAGATTATGCAGGTGGCAGTAACGTAACCAAATTTCGCAACAAATGTTCGAAATGCGCTTCTCCGTGTTCACGTCTGCAGTGCCTAGTGGATCGAAGCAGTGCCAGGCTGCGAATAACAGGCCGCCCGGGCAGATGGGGCGGGAAACTACACTGCTCTGGAGGGGGTGAGGGGTAACTGGCTGTGCGGTAACATTGTGCATCATACCGCCAGCATGTGTTTACCACCGGGTGTCGGGCGTGTTGCCTACCCACCAGGCCATGGCCTTGCTACCAATGAACACGTAGTTTGCGATTTTACCGGAAACGGTGGGTCCTAGAGAGTGTGAACTAGTGGGCCTTTTTTTGCTGATTCAAAGTCATTCTTCATCCGATGGTATCCACAATCAATTTAACTTCACGGTATAAACAATGCATGAAATAAAATGGTGGAAATCTCTATTATTTACATTATTGGGGTGTGTACGACATACTATACCTTAATTTTATCCAAGTTCTTGGCTTATTTAATCCGTATACACATTTGTGTTACTCTAACGCAAGTATTTTGTATAGTATTCCACGTAATATGCTTATCGCCCTCCGCCTTTAAGGGCTTTTACAGCCCTTATTATTTGAGATGGACCATGGGTGTCCTATATCAACTTTCCTCCTTTCGAGTCACAAATCACGTGTCCGAGTTTGTACACATGTTTTCTGAACACGCTGTATATATATATATATATATATATATATATATAAATATAAATATATATATATATATATAATTTGGAACTAAAATACGCATTTAACACTTTCGTGAACCAATGCACAAAAGTTACCATGGATAATTGTAGGAAATATTACCATAATTGACTCCCTCAGAACATGTATGCAATAATGTGGTTAATTTACAAAAAAAAAAAAAAAATTATTTAAATGCGCCACAGGCCGTCTAGCTTATAAAGATCTCAATGTTTGTTGACTTCGTTACATGGAAGATATGTGGGTTTTCATCTACATTCTCCTGCTTTTCCCTTTTCCTTTACGCCTTAAGTTTGTCTAGAAATTTTCATATAGAGAGCACAGCTACATTTCTTCTGATTTAAAACAACTAGTTTCCTGTTAGATGNGTTTGTCTAGAAATTTTCATATAGAGAGCACAGCTACATTTCTTCTGATTTAAAACAACTAGTTTCCTGTTAGATGGTTATAAAATTTTTCAGTATACACTGAAGTGAAAGTATAATTAATTTTGCATTCTCATAATAGCCTCCTTTATTTAAGTTATTTGAAACGCTGTTTGCTGTTTATTTTTGAGTTTCCATTAATGGACTACAATCTGTAAGTTAAATAAATAAATAAAAAATACGAAAAGTGATTTTCCTACTTAGAGTAATAACAGTACTCGTTATGGAGAAGCGTTTTCGAGTGGCTCCATCTTTAAAAGTCACCGTGACACCGGCGCGTTTTGAGTAAGATATTTGCATGTTGGTTCTATGTGTACTGTGCATATCGATAATCGAGAAGTTTATCGATTGCATTTTGTTGTGGTAATAGGTGGCATTTTGTAACTTTCAACGCAATATTATACCAGTGATTATATTACGGCACAGTAGCCAAATGCTACCTAGCGATCTATGAAAGCATATCAATGTTTTGATTTTAAGTTTTTAATGGGAATGACTTCGCACATGCAAATAATTCTTACACCTGACGCGATTCAAAGATCCCAGGCGTCCCAATAAACCGAAGCACAAAGAAAGGCTCTCGGGCAACTTAATATATCATTTATTCACGAAGCTCTGCTGCTTAGTCGAGAGAGAAGTTTTCTGCGAGATGAAATCATTTGCTTCAAATATTTACCAATACGGTTCGCGAGCATATTGCTTTGCTCAATCAAGGTATCGGAGTGCAGGATGCTTATTGAGAACTGTCAATTTTGAAACGCAGGTGTGCAGATAATCAAGCTTAAGTTGTGTGTTNGGAGTGCAGGATGCTTATTGAGAACTGTCAATTTTGAAACGCAGGTGTGCAGATAATCAAGCTTAAGTTGTGTGTTATCACAAAGAATATTGACCGAGAGGGAATTGAGGGTGTTTCAGGACACGATGATATAATGGACAGACTTTTGCCTCTCACCACGATGGCCAGAGCTCGTTTCCCAAAGATGGACTGCCGGATTCTTTGCAAGTTATAAACATGACGGATATTGCATTTCCCGTTTGGTTTTCTTAGAGAATTCCACTCTCCCCCACCAGCGCATTTCATAGATCCTCCTTTTGCACTTTGCTTAACCCTCATTTGCACGCAATAGTACCATCTGCACATTCATTGGAAGGATGTCAGTCACATGAAAATATGCGATACCTCGTGATAATAAAGGCTCTACTGGTAGGGCAAATAATTTTCAGCATTAACTTAGATGGTTGCAGCATGATATACATATGCTTAATGTTGCTTTGGCAGAGGTAGCTTCAAAGACTAATCGTAGCACTAAAATGTTGTTATGTTCGATTTTATTTCCTTTAGAACTCCTCAATTTCCGGACACTCACCGTAAAATTCATCTGTATATGCAAAATGTACATATCAACACTCATACATCTGCATCACGAATCTGTGTGCAGTATCAAAGTGGCCTTCCCAGTAATAAGTAATATTTTTTCCAATATCATGTTAAATGGCAGCACAGGTTTGGCAGTAGCTGCGTTTATTCGTTCCATACACATACAACTCTTAGATGTCCCATTATATATAATGTATTTAATATTCTCAACATACTAATCACTTTGGATTATAGGGTATCTACTTGTAGTCAAATACAACACGTATAAAATGCGTAAACTGAGTGTTATGTGTTTATATATATACGATAATCTTTATTGCTACCTATTGTGTATCGATATTTTTTTATATTTGTTTTTTTTNTTATGTGTTTATATATATACGATAATCTTTATTGCTACCTATTGTGTATCGATATTTTTTTATATTTGTTTTTTTTTAGAAAAGTGTATGTTTGAAATTTTATGTCTGCAGAGAACGGGTGGTTTGTGTGACACATACAAATAAAGGCAACAGTGAGTTCTGAATTACACTGAAGAGCCAAATAACTGGTATGCCTGCATAATATCGTGTAGGGCCCCCGCGAGCACGCATAAGTGCTGCAAGATGACGTGACATGTACTCGACTAATGTCTGAAGTTATTCAGGAGGTNTTATGTGTTTATATATATACGATAATCTTTATTGCTACCTATTGTGTATCGATATTTTTTTATATTTGTTTTTTTTAGAAAAGTGTATGTTTGAAATTTTATGTCTGCAGAGAACGGGTGGTTTGTGTGACACATACAAATAAAGGCAACAGTGAGTTCTGAATTACATTGAAGAGCCAAAAAAACTGGTATGCCTGCATAATATCGTGTAGGACCCCCGCGAGCACGCATAAGTGCTGCAAGATGACGTGACATGTACTCGACTAATGTCTGAAGTTATTCAGGAGGTNACCCCCGCGAGCACGCATAAGTGCTGCAAGATGACGTGACATGTACTCGACTAATGTCTGAAGTTATTCAGGAGGTAGGCATTGAAATCTGCGCCAATTTGAGAAAGGGTTGCACTATTGCCACGTTTAATGATTCTCGTCAGTCGTCGTTTGTCTCGTTAGTTCACGATNCAATTTGAGAAAGGGTTGCACTATTGCCACGTTTAATGATTCTCGTCAGTCGTCGTTTGTCTCGTTAGTTCACGATATTTTTCCGGCCGCAGCGATGTCGAAGATGTGATGATTCACCGGATTCCAGATATTCACGGTNTTTTTCCGGCCGCAGCGATGTCGAAGATGTGATGATTCACCGGATTCCAGATATTCACGGTACACTCGTGAAATGGTCGTACGCGTACATCCAAATGTTATCGCTACCTCGGAGATTCTATGTCCCATCTCTCGTGCGCCGACTATAACACCGCGTTCAAACTCACTTTAATCTTGATAACCTGCCATTGTAGCAGCAGTAACCTATCTAGCTCCCAACCGCATCGCGTTTCTCTGATTGGTTCCATACCTCTATTATTTGCATACGCACGCCTATACCAGATATTTTTATTAATTTTTTTTTTTTTTGCTCTTTAGTGTATATGCAGTTGCGGACAGCGATTTATGTTTTTCAAATGGTTGGTATTAAAGGTGTTAAGTTTATCGTGAACCACTTATAGCAGAATTAGCGACATTCTCATTAAATAGTGTTCCGCCTCGTTGTCAGGTTTCGTAAGCTGCGCTTCGCTGGCTCTGGCTATACGGTCAGTTACTTGACTCCCNTTATAGGTTATCTTCGTTGACTTATCAGGAAATAACGATGCTCTCTTGTTGAACTCGTGGGACAGTAGCCATGTCTGGCGCCCCACTGTATAGCAGACACTTTATTTTATCACATACACTGCAAGTTATTCGTAAATATTTCAAGGAATTGCATGCGTAAGAAACAATGCTTTATTTTCCATGAGTTACAACACTGAATAAAAGAATTTCATGGAGGTAGTGTAGGCATAATCTCACGTACTTAATATTGTATAATTTGAACCGAAATTGTTTCAACTCCTTTAACAGTTTAATATTTTTTATTTTGACATCAGAAAAGTACTGGTGCTGATAATTAAGTATGAAAAAACTGCGTAAGTGGAGAATGTTACAGTGTGAAAACNGACATCAGAAAAGTACTGGTGCTGATAATTAAGTATGAAAAAACTGCGTAAGTGGAGAATGTTACAGTGTGAAAACGGTATTATTTTTATTCTGCAAAATTATGTGGGTCTCAAATAACAACCACGTAATGTGCTGAAGGTTAGCAAAAGGTTAATAAAGTGCAGAAACAACATATTTAAGAACTCTGTCACACAGTTTTTACACCAGGTAATTGCTCGCCGTGTAGTATGTCACATGGCGAGTTAAGAGAGAGTCTGTTCGCGGCTTCTTCACTCATACGTTTTGAATTAAACCTTTGAAATAATACCCCATGTAGGATTTGTATGATTGTTTCCAAAACACGTCATGTATTACAAGCGTTTTATAATTGTGTTGACATAAAACTACCAGATTTTTGGAAAAATTTAAATTTATTTTATAGTTTAAGTATAAATTATAATAATCCATTTATAATTTATAGCATGTCCCTTATATGGCGAAAAAATAAAAAATTTCAATTGCTAACGCATACCCTCTATTTTATTTTTTTTCGAACGACCATGGCTTATTCAGATACTAAATTTCTCCCTTGTACATTGACTTTAACACATACTGGCTAGACCCCAAAGTTTTTAAAAATAGTATATATTTACTTCTCCGTGATATGTAGCTAGATCTTAGCACAATTTAATTTTTAGGTATAATATTAAACTAATACAACAATTAACACTAGAAAAAAATTAATGTGGACATTTTATTTTTAAAGTATCCTTTTTGCAGTCAGGATAAAGTTTTCTGTGTTCTTGAACACAGCGTAAAAGGTACTGCTTCTGTTCTTCCTAAGCTGTGATTTTTCCATGAAATGCTTATATATGTTTGACAGTTCTTTCAGCTATATCATTGACTGCCTTCAGAGAAAACACTTTTCTTTTCGCTTCCGCAAAAGCGGCATTTTCTTCCCCATGACGAAACGCTTTATGACGAAAACTGCTCTCAATCTTTAATCGTGAAAACATACTTGAAAATCATTCTTTTTAGCTTCAGCTATTGCCTTCCTCATCTGAGACCGAATCCTCTGAATTGATGATTTGTTAATTGCATATTCGTCGATGCTGAGACCTAGCGCTTCGACTGTAGCCTGAGAAATTTAGACGAAGTCCTTAATGCTCAGCTGGCATTTGTCCAAAGCAGCTATCAGTTTCAGCGAGACAAAATACTGTCTTCCTCTTTTTCCAGACGTTTCAGTCGCTATAGCGTTTGATGTCTCGGGCAAAGACTCTTCGTCAGAGCTGAGAAAACTACCATGCAGTTCTTGATGTGATAACTCGNGACATCAGAAAAGTACTGGTGCTGATAATTAAGTATGAAAAAACTGCGTAAGTGGAGAATGTTACAGTGTGAAAACAGTATTATTTTTATTCTGCAAAATTATGTGGGTCTCAAATAAAAACCACGTAATGTGCTGAAGGTTAGCAAAAGGTTAATAAAGTGCAGAAACAACATATTTAAGAACTCTGTCACACAGTTTTTACACCAGGTAATTGCTCGCCGTGTAGTATGTCACATGGCGTGTTAAGAAAGAGTCTGTATGTGGCTTCTTCACTCACACTTTTTGAATTAAACCTTTGAAATATCACCCCATGTAGGATTTGTATGATTGTTTCCAAAACATGTCATGTATTACAAGCGTTTTATAATTGTGTTGACATAAAACTACCAGATTTTTGGAAAAATTTAAATTTATTTTATAGTTTAAGTATAAATTATAATAATCCATTTATAATTTATAGCATGTCCCTTATATGGCAAAAAAATAAAAATTTCAATTGCTAACGCATACCCTCTATTTTATTTTTTTTCGAACGACCATGGCTTACTCAGATACTAAATTTCTCCCTTGTACAATGACTTTAACACATACTGGCTAGACCCCAAAGTTTTTAGAAATAGTATATATTTACTTCTCCGTGATATGTAGCTAGATCTTAGCACAATTTAATTTTTAGGTATAATATTAAACTAATACAACAATTAACACTAGAAAAAAATTAATGTGGACATTTTATTTTTAAAGTATCCTTTTTGCAGTCAGGATAAAGTTTTCTGTGTTCTTGAACACAGCGTAAAAGGTACTGCTTCTGTTCTTCCTAAGCTGTGATTTTTCCATGAAATGCTTATATATGTTTGACAGTTCTTTCAGCTATATCATTGACTGCCTTCAGAGAAAACACTTTTCTTTTCGCTTCCGCAAAAGCGGCATTTTCTTCCCCATGACGAAACGCTTTATGACGAAAACTGCTCTCAATCTTTAATCGTGAAAACATACTTGAAAATCATTCTTTTTAGCTTCAGCTATTGCCTTCCTCATCTGAGACCGAATCCTCTGAATTGATGATTTGTTAATTGCATATTCGTCGATGCTGAGACCTAGCGCTTCGACTGTAGCCTGAGAAATTTAGACGGAGTCCCTATTGCTCAGCTGGCATATGTCCAAAGCAGCTATCAGTTTCAGTGAGACAAAATCCTGTCTTACTCTTTTTCCAGACGTTTCAGTCGCTACGGCGTTTGATGTCTCGGGCAAAGACTCTTCGTCAGACGACTCTTTTGATGGTACGTCAAGAACTACACTATTGAGCTGCGATGTACAAGAAGTAGATGCAGCTAGTTTTCTTTCTTCTTCCACTTTTCGTTGCCTTGACCTCTCTTCTTTCTCGGCAATTTTTTTTTATCTACGCCCACCAAGCAGCTCGGGTGACCTGCTTCTCTCTGTCTCTGTAAGAACATTTTATCTTCCTCTGTTTTCATTCTTTCGAGGGCATCGGCGTGTGCGATATCAAGTAAGTTGTCCAAATCCGTTTGGAATTTTTTCCGCCCGCCGTTTATGAACATCTTGGGATTTCGTACAATTTTTTTTTAAGCTCTCGCCACACATGATGAAGATCCACAAGTTTCTTTACACAGTTTGGAAGTGATTTCGTGGGTGTTCTCACCTTTTACCAAAAAAAANATGATGAAGATCCACAAGTTTCTTTACACAGTTTGGAAGTGATTTCGTGGGTGTTCTCACCTTTTACCAAAAAAAAATAATGCACTCGCGAATAACAAGATTTGCGCTTTCAATTACAGTCAATTTAACTTCTCGAGTAATAAANAAAAAAAAATAATGCACTCGCGAATAACAAGATTTGCGCTTTCAATTACAGTCAATTTAACTTCTCGAGTAATAAAAATGAAACTGCAAGAACTTGTCGATGTGACGGTAGTTTTGCACCAGTTATTTGCTGGCTTGTCTCCCCGACTAAGAAAATACTTTTTTTTCGCACTTCGTAATTCTACTGACATCTTCGACCAACAAAACAATCCGTGCTAATGCTGCGACGTACTGCATTACAAAGACAACAAAGCCAGTGCGCGCTGCTTCTCTAGCGTCACTTGTATGAACATGTTCCGATGAAAGTCGGCACGGGTTGTAGCACCCCAAATGAGTTGAAATTTGCTGTGCGAGTATTTTATAGTAAAACAAAAATAAATGGGTTCTATGCGTAACAAAATTTACCACTTAAAAAATAAGGGACACCCTAATAATTAATATGAATAAAACAGAGAGAAATATAGGCGTGTTTGTAATACCTAGTAAGAAATAGTTCTATTGCAAATTTATAGACTCGGTTAAGCTTTGTTTGCATTAGATGGGGAAGTATCCAGGAAGTATAACTTTAGTAGGGCTTCAGAAAGTTGGAAGGAACCGTGAATAGACCATAGGCTGGCGTTACAATGCTTATGGAACGCCATGAATCGAGGTGTACTAATAAGCACACAACACTAAAGGATGCCCCTACAGCTTGCCGTTAAGAGTGTGTGGGTGAGACGTGAGGAAAAGCAAGTATTCAGGAGAAGTGGAGGGGAGCGAGTCGGTGAACCAGGTGGACTGCGGTTAGCAACGGAAATGTTACCCTAAGTTTGCTGTCGGAAGACTGTGGTCCAAAGGACTGCTCCAGACTGTAGGAGGGGTGGGGAAAGGGTTGAGNACCCTAAGTTTGCTGTCGGAAGACTGTGGTCCAAAGGACTGCTCCAGACTGTAGGAGGGGTGGGGAAAGGGTTGAGTGTGCCTGCCGAGAACATCCCCTCCCACACTACGAAACAACCCTGTGCACCCATGCCACAAGAAGTAGTTAAGCAGTACATTGAACCGTGAAACTGCACGTTGCAATAAAATAATTAGAAATATGGCTTCATACAAGCGAGTGCTCAAAATTTTATTTAGTATATAAAACATCTCGTTTCCAAATTAACCAAGCCATGACGTGATCTTTTTTTTTTTTTTTTTTTTTTTTACCGGTTATAGCTATATATGTTGTCTAGACGCATAAAATATTAATTTACTTGGGTTCACCTTATTTCATAGTAAATTCTTACAGTGTGGAGTTTAGTGATAGGACTAGAATATATCATTTCTTGAATCAATATATTTCCACATTAACTTGACATATTGCAACACAGAAAAATGTAATGACATTATTTGTTACTCTTTTATTACGTTAAATATTTGTTATTAAATATGCTTCAATGACGTAGTGAATGATGCAGGTTTTAAAAAGGAAAGTAGTCGTAAAATTTCAATTTTTTCTTTCATAATTACGCGGGAAAAAAAAATTAACAGCTACATGAAAATAGTTTTTACACTTTAAATTTTTGTAACTTTCAAACTGATACTTAAATCTATCAAAGGCAAACAATTCAGTTTTCATTTAGTTCGCACATTGAATATCATAATGTGAAATGTTGAATTATTTTACATATAGCTGCAATTTACCCGTTGTCACTCAGTGTTACTGTAATTTTTAAAGCACTGAACCAAATTATAAATATCAGTTCAATTTATTATTTGTATGCATGTTTGCTTAAATATTTTCAATTCTCATAACGGCGGAAATTCTAATGTACAAATATACCGCGTCTTTATAAAGCGCTAAGTTTTTTTGGAGACAATTGTTGCATTAATATTGTCAAATGCAACGCGGTCAACTGTTAAGAGTTGTCGATACAAATANACCCTAAGTTTGCTGTCGGAAGACTGTGGTCCAAAGGACTGCTCCAGACTGTAGGAGGGGTGGGGAAAGGGTTGAGGGTGCCTGCCGAGAACATCCCCTCCCACACTACGAAACAACCCTGTGCACCCATGCCACAAGAAGTAGTGAAGCAGTACATTGAACCGTGAAACTGCACGTTGCAATAAAATAATTAGAAATATGGCTTCATACAAGCGAGTGCTCAAAATTTTATTTAGTATATAAAACATCTCGTTTCCAAATGAACCAAGCCATGGCGTGATCCATTTTTTTTTTTTTTTTTTTTTTTTNAAAATATTAATTTACTTGGGTTCACCTTATTTCATAGTAAATTCTTACAGTGTGGAGTTTAGTGATAGGACTAGAATATATCATTTCTTGAATCAATATATTTCCACATTAACTTGACATATTGCAACACAGAAAAATGTTATGACATTATTTGTTACTCTTTTATTACGTTAAATATTTGTTATTAAATATGCTTCAATGACGTAGTGAATGATGCAGGTTTTTAAAAGGAAAGTAGTCGTAAAATTTTAATTTTTTCCTTCATAATTACGCGGAAAAAAATAAACAGCTACATGAAAATAGTTTTCACACTTTAAATTTTTGTAACTTTCAAACTGATACTTAAATCTATCAAAGGCAAACCATTCAGTTTTCATTTAGTTCGCACATTGAATATCATAATGTGAAATGTTTAATTCTTTTACATTTAGCTGCAATGTACCCGTTGTCACTCAGTGTTACTGTAATTTTTAAAGCACCAAACCAAATTATAAATATCAGTTCAATTTATTATTTGTATGCATGTTAGCTTAAATCTTTTCAATTCTCATAACTGCGGAAATTCTAATGTACAAATGTACCGCGTCTTTATAAAGCGCTAAGCTTTTTTGGAGACAATTGTTGCATTAATATTGTCAAATGCAACGCGATCAACTGTTAAGGGTTGTCGATACAAATANCTTTTTTGGAGACAATTGTTGCATTAATATTGTCAAATGCAACGCGGTCAACTGTTAAGAGTTGTCGATACAAATAAAGTGTTTGGTAATAAATCTCACAGAGTACAAGCACTTAACTCGTTACTTAAATTATGGCTATTCTATTTTAACTGAACGAGTAAAACAGTACTTTAAAAAACGTTTTTTTAACTAGATATGGGGAAAGTTTTACACGCTCACAGTATTCCATTTTCATGCACATACAGATGCAAAAAAATGCTTCGACTTCACAAAGTCCAAATATTTTAAATTTTTTGCCAGCAATCTCGACCATAGTTGGCACATATGCGTTCATTTCTAAGCANCACAAAGTCCAAATATTTTAAATTTTTTGCCAGCAATCTCGACCATAGTTGGCACATATGCGTTCATTTCTAAGCATACTTTGGCTGTTAACGACATATTGTATCCCAAAGTTAAATTCCTACGAAATCGCTAGTTGTGTGTATTGTTAGATNGACTTTGGCTGTTAACGACATATTGTATCCCAAAGTTAAATTCCTACGAAATCGCTAGTTGTGTGTATTGTTAGATGAGCGTGGATTCGTCGTTGCGTTTTGCCACCGATCCATTCCACTTGCGGTTATCAATATTTGAGCTGATACATTATCAGTTCTTACAACTAAGTTCATCTATTTGTGTAGTTTACTGGGTGACAAATCTAATGTAATCAGCTGACAAATATTTAACTTGCTTTTCTAGATTTTTTTTTTGATATAATAACAAAACAGCTATAAATAATTAGTTTTATTAATTAATCAGAAAGAAGAAATTTCATTTTACTATTTTGAACTCTAAAATGTATTATACATCATCTACAACTGTTGATGACCTTTACTATTCAGAGTATTACGTATTTTCATTTTGCTAATTAAATAATTTATATATATTTTTTGTATTTCATGTAATGAGATCACAACTAGCTTTTTCAAAACCCTATTAGCTAGTTATTCAATCCGGGACGTGGTTTGCTCTTCCACCAGGCTGGTTTGAGCCAACTCTACGGACTGGCATCAGGTAAACCCAAGTACTAGAAGATAATGGCAAGACAGACGTAGCTGACTAACAGAGAAAGATCCGATGAATTGCAGGGATGTTAGTCGGAATGTCACGGATTATTCCAGAAGTCCTAAACTTAAACTGTCATTATCCGCTCGAATGGCTGGTCCATGCAGGAACGATTATCACTCACCTATGGTGCTCAGATGAATAGTCTTATCAGACGCAGTAAAGTTCCAATTACGAAGTATACCCCCGCCAGAGGTTAAATAAGGCATGAATCCCATGGGCAAGGGACTGAGATACGCCCAATCAGAGCAGTGAAACTGAAGATAACACAGCAGTTATTCAGAAAATAATGCTTCAATCTCTTACTGCTGTGAATTTTTGGGGCGGTTAGTTAGTCAACCATTGGTGTGTACACATTCAAAGTCGACATTTTAATTACTATCTACAGAAGAGAATTAGCGCGTTTCAAAGACGGCGAGAAAGAAAAAAATTAAGGTTACGTAATATGTGTAAACAAACCTTTTTTATTATAATGTCGATATTTAAGAGCAAGAGAGTGTAACTTTACACTTTTTTTTAAAGCGATTGGTGCATCATACCGGAATATAGTACACAAGCAATTAACTCACAGGTGTGACGAAAAAAGAAGTAAATATTTAGTGCCTAGATTTCTCTGGAAAAAAAAACCTTGTGAGTTCAACAAAGCACTCTTTACTATATTTGCAAACTTAGGACATCCGCTGACAATCATGTTTATATTTGCGGTCACAAACGATATTAAAGTTACAATACAATAAATGCCGTAAAGCGGTTATGAAGACATCCTTAAAATCACTCATAACTTCGTNCATCTACAACTGTTGATGACCTTTACTATTCAGAGTATTACGTATTTTCATTTTGCTAATTAAATAATTTATATATTTTTTTTGTATTTCATGTAATGAGATCATAACTAGCTTTTTCAAAACCCTATTAGCTAGTTATTCAATCCGGGACGTGGTTTGCTCTTCCACCAGGCTGGTTTGAGCCAACTCTACGGACTGGCATCAGGTAAACCCAAGTACTAGAAGATAATGGCAAGACAGACGTAGCTGACTAACAGAGAAAGATCCGATGAATTTCGGGGATGTTAGTCGGAATGTCACGGATTATTCCAGAAGTCCTAAACTTAAACTGTCATTATCCGCTCGAATGGCTGGTCCATGCAGGAACGATTATCACTCACCTATGGTGCTCAGATGAATAGTCTTATCAGACGCAGTAAAGTTCCAATTACGAAGTATACCCCCGCCAGAGGTTAAATAAGGCATGAATCCCATGGGCAAGGGACTGAGATACGCCCAATCAGAGCAGTGAAACTGAAGATAACACAGCAGTTATTCAGAAAATAATGCTTCAATCTCTTATTGCTGTGAATTTTTGGGGCGGTTAGTTAGTCAACCATTGGTGTGTACACATTCAAAGTCGACATTTTAATTACTATCTACAGAAGAGAATTAGCGCGTTTCAAAGACGGCGAGAAAGAAAAAAATTAAGGTTACGTAATATGTGTAAACAAACCTTTTTTATTATAATGTCGATATTTAAGAGCAAGAGAGTGTAACTTTACACTTTTTTTTAAAGCGATTGGTGCATCATACCGGAATATAGTACACAAGCAATTAACTCACAGGTGTGACGAAAAAATAAGTAAATATTTAGTGCCTAGATTTCTCTGAAAAAAAAAACCTTGTGAGTTCAACAAAGCACTCTTTACTATATTTGCAAACTTAGGACATCCGCTGACAATCATGTTTATATTTGCGGTCACAAGCGATATTAAAGTTACAATACAATAAATGCCGTAAAGCGGTTATGAAGACATCCTTAAAATCACTCATAACTTCGTNGCGATATTAAAGTTACAATACAATAAATGCCGTAAAGCGGTTATGAAGACATCCTTAAAATCACTCATAACTTCGTGACCCTTCAAGAGAAACTTCAGCGAATTGCGGCAATGTGGAATTAAAGGGACAAAAAATACATAAAACCATTTTTGAAGTAACTAAGTTTGATCGTTACTTAACGTGAAAAGTATTAACCGGTAAAAATTAATATAAAAATACATATTGTATTTCATGGTTTTTATAATATTAAAAAAATCTTCTAAAGAAGGGATACGAATTTACAGATATAAATGTAGAAAAATAAATTATATTCCTAAAGAGCGATTCAGTGCCTTTAATTCACAACAGACACCGACATTAAATAAAGGCGGTATTTGAAATGACAAACGCGTGTTTATCAACAGCAGGAGAAATTTTTTTGGGACTGTTTCGAATAACAGAAATATTCCATGTACGCGCCACGAATAACGAGGGTATCGCGACCGAAATGCCGCGAGATATTTGTTTCCTCGGTTCACCGATACGGGCGAATTTCCGTTGCCACCGCCTGCGGGGCGAAATCTGCTACCGCCATTTGCACCAACTGAGTTGTGCCGCGCGATGCCGCCGTGCGATGTTATCGCTCGGTGACGCGCGTGTTCGCACGGCCAGCTGTTTCCCTGTCGTACTTTACAACACGGTCGGAGACCCACCTCCAGGAGTACTCTTGCAAATTGTTCCCACGGCCATCATTTTCAATGTGGTACAATATTCAAAGTTTTTTTTTTTTTTAGATAAATTAATTCCGATGACATGCGCACAACGATGGCGTGCTAACACGCATGAGCGGGAANTTTTTTAGATAAATTAATTCCGATGACATGCGCACAACGATGGCGTGCTAACACGCATGAGCGGGAAGATAACATCATTTGTAACCAATTAAATTGAAGATCAAACTTTTGAATTACAGACGTCATGCAGGCTGTTTTTCCTTGATTAAATGAGAAAATGGGAGAAGTTAAAATTTATAGATGAATTTTTCTCTTCATAAAAGTTAATCGTTTTCACCAAGATTTAACCTGAAGGATGAATATAGACTGGCTACAAATCTTTAGGCTAACGGCTCATTCATTCCTCAATTACGGTTTAAAATTTTACGGTAAATGTTAAATGTCTGATAAAAACTTTACTGATTAACGCATGTTTCATGATAGTTGTATTATTAGTTAAGTTAACGCATAATAATAAAAAATTATAAATATATCAAATCAAATTAAAATCGTGCGCCCACGCATTCTCTGGAGAGAAATAGCTGTCCATGTTTTTTTTTTAAACGTATATAGCTGAAATGTATTCCTTTGACTTTCTTTTTAAGAAACTTTCTTTCAAATAATAATAAGATATATACGGCAGAAGTCTTCTACGTCTCAACCAATAATCTTAAAAAAAAAAAACAGAATGTTTTGCTTCCGATTGAATGGCGAATATTGCTTGTTGGCTTAATATTCATATGCACAAACTGTTACCCTTCATGCGAAACTTGTCGAATAAAAAGAAGATTAATGACAAGGTTTTGAACGGAACTTGAATTCGGGTTATGCAGTGGAACTATGCAAACGCCAAGCACGAGTGCAGATACAACTGGTTGGATTAGGTCTTTCCACGAGTAGTACCTCACACGCAATATTGTTAAAGACTACATCTTCAAACACTCCATGCTGCTTTATTTGAAGAAATTAGGCATAAAATATTCTACCGTCACAATTGTACGATTTTGTCACGATAGTATATAAAGTGTATTTACATTGATTTAATTAGTTTACGTGCACTCTTAAAGTTCTGCTAGTTATACTCAGAAGTAATTTGTACATTTACAAACCTTTGGAGAATGTAGTCATTTCACTATTAAAATATCTTCTTTGTAACTTTACAGGAGTTGTATTTGTAACACATGTGGAAAACTGTTTGTATTGACTAGCAGTCACTTTAATTCACTAAGTCGAAGTCACACACTGTCGCATTTTGTGATTAGTTTTTCACTTAAAACGGGTGAGTGTGTGCAGAAATGTCGGGATATTGAATATAATAACATTAATTGAATTTGGGAGAGGGGAATGTTTCCTTGTAACATTCCATTTACAACGATCTCATGCTCTGTTATTCCATGCCAGCTCCTTTCATCTTGTCTCAAGAATGTTGGAATTCTTTGCCCTGCCATGCAACTTCATTCTCCACCTTGTTATAAGCATACACTAATAAAAATTTGTGTTGAGCGATTCGTGGGCAATTCGTTTACTAATATACTTACAGTTCCAGCACTATAAATGCTGTGTACTTAAATAAGTGCGCATGTATATTATTTAAAACCAAATAAATTGTTACCTTGTACTGTACAACTGAACTCCTCTCGTAAATGGGAAGTGCATGTGTGTCTCGGCTGGCCTGCCACCTTGGAGCCTGACCCGTCTCGGCTAGGGCACGTGCCATCCCTTCGACTTGCCAAGACCTGCGCGGCACCCACGCCATCAGACAACCACCTGAGCTGCCTTACAGATTCTCGAGGTGTTAGTTGATTACGCAACGTCGGGCGGAGTCCGATGCGTTTCACTGCTAGTGTTGAGAGTGTTGGCTGTACCCTGAATTTAATGGGTTTTTTTTTTTCAGTCGGCTGGCGAGGAATTCTTTTGCTATTCTGATTTACTAACCAGAACTACCTGGTCTTATCTCTCGTCGTCTAGCGCAGCATACAGAACCCGGCGCTTGTTTGATATGCGATTTTTGCTAAGTGCTTGTAACTACTTTCCATTACATTTTATATTCATAATTGTTTGCATCAGCGTGTAGCAGTGTTGTGCTTTTCGCTCCTCTACTTTGCGGCTTTGCATCAGTATTTTTTAGATTAACGTGATGTACATCGCCCGATGCTCGCACAATATGCATTGGTTGGTAAATACTTATAACTATTTGCTTTTATAATAATTTTTTTCTTTTATATCTGATTGCATCAGAGCTTAGCAGTGTCTTCTCACTTGTGCGACTAATAAATGCTTTAAATGTATGTTGTTTCGTGCCAAGCGGATGAACATAGTAATTACATGTCGCGTAATGCGTGTCGCACCTGATCCATTGTAGTCATTTTTGAGCTTGGCAATTGTGATCATTCGCTCTTTCTCATATCGTCAAGCATTCTAGCTTTTACTAAAATTTTTGGCGTGATAGCAACACTGATGTCACTCTTATGGACTGTGGCTCCGTCAGGTATTTTCTTTATATTATATGGCTCGTTATGATACCATGCACGTGATGTACTTGCATATATGCCAGTCCTTTATTGTTTGTTACGTGACTGACTTTTTCATGTACAGTTTGGTTTCATATATTTCACATTCGGTTCCCCCGACCCTCCTGTCAGCCTGACAGAGTTAATTTGTATTAATACTTAATTTATTAATGTAATATACGACTACGTATATCTTGTTATTGGTGTAATTGTATACTCTTTAATTTTTTTTAAATGTATCGTTAATCAATTAGTGTTACTAATGATATCGATGCCTCGTGAATTCAGCCCTTGTGTTGGACTGATGCTGTATATATTACTATATATATATGTATTTAACCGTTAGCTACATCATGCTCGCAGTGCATTTGCGTGTGCCTTGATTTTTTTTTTACATATAGTTATTAGTTGCATGCAGCCCGGGCTAGCGATTATTTATTTATATATATTCGCATTTACATATGCAACCTAGATGTTGGAGGGCGAATAGGGACCAGCTGTCGTTGAAGGGATCCGAGATGGTGGACACCTGTGGTAGCACGTGACGAGGGTAGTTCAGACCCTGCACTCCTACATTCATCGGTAGCTTTGCAACGCACTTGTATGTATACCTACGTGTATTTATTTGACATGCGTGGACGGTTGTTACAAGTTCCTGAACTTCAAAAGTTTGGAAATGCTTTCCAACTATGTGTATAATAGGTCTTAAAGTCTACTTCTCCGTATATTCTTGATTGCAGTCGGAAGTGATGCTTGTGATATGTTTTTGGTAATTGTATAACAAGCAATTCGAAAGTGATGACCAACTATGTTTATAAGAGAGCTTGAAGTATACTTGAACCCAGCACCCAGTTCGTCATCTGAGGTGACGCCTATGATATGAATTTGGTAACTATAGCTTCAGAAGATGGTAAATGACTGTTAACTATGCTTATAAGAAGGGATATGGGAAAAATGGAAATCCAAGATGGCCGCCAGCTTGTCCCCTTGTTCCCAGCCAGGAGCCAGTTGTGCCAGCTTTCCCTATTTCATTCTACTACAAATAAAGTTTTGATGTATATCGTGCCCGTTTAAATATGCAGACAGTGCAGATAATTCATTAAAAACTTGTTTGTGTTTTTAAAGCGGCTTTGTTACAAAACCAATATTTTGGCGCTTCTACGAAGTAAAGAACCTATTAATTTATCACGACAGTTGCGTACTAGAAGTTATAATAAAATAATAATTAACACACTTATAATGATACACAGTTTCAATTTATTCAGTATTAAGGATTGCATTGTAATGAACTGTGCTCAAAACAATCATAAGTGTATTAAGAAGCAATAAACTTGAACTTGAGCTGAGTTTCTGATCTGTAAGCACGATGAGAATAGAGGCCTCTGCAGGAACTTTTCACAGTTGAATGCAGTAACACTGAGATGAATTGTAAGCTTATTTGACGAAAGGTGTTTGTGCAGAGTTCGAGAATTTTAGTCGTAACGAACAGTTAACAATACAGGAATCTTTCAACAATTCAGTACCTCCTTCCCCAGCGGCTGAGTTTCACAACATCGATCGGTTAACTTTGTCTTCTGCCTTGTGGTCCGCAACTGTTGCGGAACAACTAACTTCAAGGCAGTGAATCCTCCGGAGCATTGGAGTTTAGCTTCAATGCCTGCGAGATTCACTAGACGTCAGAAACGAAAGAAACTCAGGTCTCCTCTTAGCTTCATGCCAATGTAGAGAATATGGCATTATTTGTTTAAATAAGCTCCACTCACCTAAAATTAATTGTTATTTAAGCAAATTATTAATTTAATTTATATATTTTTTTCTGGTTTAAAATTTTATTCAAAAGTTTTTAAAATTAAATCTAGTCAAGCACTCAACATTCTATCAGAAAGTGAGTAATAACAAATTGATCTCTTTCAGTGTGTTTGAAATCTCCTTTAGAAAGATTAGTTGGTACGATTGAATAACCAAATCTTATAAAAAGCACAGCAAAATTATCGCATTCGCGAAGAAGATAAATATTAAAATTTGCCAATCGAGGCAGCGGTAGGCATGCAATATCCCAAACTCAATTTAAAACTTTGTAAGCTATCGTCATAACTTCCTTTTTGGGTTATCCTTTAAACTGATAAGATATGATATTACCTAATTACTCTTACGAAATAGCGTAGTACAACTTTGTTACTCAAATAACATATTTAAANGATAAGATATGATATTACCTAATTACTCTTACGAAATAGCGTAGTACAACTTTGTTACTCAAATAACATATTTAAAATTTGTTGCTCTGTTCACATTATTAGCATATTTGTCAGTATTGACAGACTCTGGAGTAAAGCCATTTTATGAACGTGTAGGAAAAGGTTACCAAGCGAAAATAATTTATCATTTTCAGTGTGCGTGCAGTTCGAGAAATGTTAACAGTAGCAGTGGAGTGGACAAGTTTGTGTGGCACTTAACAAAGAGGTCGAGAGAGGGACACACAGAGAGGGAGAGAGAGAGAGATAGAGAGAGANCAAGTTTGTGTGGCACTTAACAAAGAGGTCGAGAGAGGGACACACAGAGAGGGAGAGAGAGAGAGATAGAGAGAGACGCGCTCGCATACACAAAGCTGCAATTTTCTGAATCCCCGGTTTCTGTATATTCTTCCGATTTGTATTCCACTTCTGTTCTCGCAGAATCGGTTATTAAACCTGTAGTTTTTTTTTATTTTTTCAAACAAATGCGAATTGTTCGACGCGCATGCGCACTTGAGTAAAAAATATGGCCTTCGAGGTGATATTCTGCGAAGAGACAGGAAGGAGGGCGTATATTAGAGATTTTAATAATAGAGTAGCATTCTCTACAAACAAGAAGATGGCGCTTAAATAGCCTACACAAACCCGTTGAAATGCTTTGATAAATGGGATGAAGCATCATTGTTATTATACGCGTCATTGCATGGGAAACGTTGTCATAAAAAAAAAGTCCAGAATATGCTATAAAAACACACTCGCATAGGTACACTTCAAGATTTGCTGTAATCAACATATATGTGTAAAATACACAAAAATCGCCCGAAAGAATAACTACACAAAAGCAAGCGAAATAGAAATCAAAGAAACGANATATGTGTAAAATACACAAAAATCGCCCGAAAGAATAACTACACAAAAGCAAGCGAAATAGAAATCAAAGAAACGAGTGACAAGAACAGTACATACAGATTGACTGTGAAATACACAACTAAGGCAACACGTATAATCACTAAGGATACGACAGAATGCTAGGCATTTATTTATTTATTAAATTATGATATTCTTTGAAAACAAAATCCTTACAAGTTTATGCGTCGTGAGTTTATTGTGTTAAATTCTCAATTTTACATTCTCAATTTCTCTGTCATACGACGGATCTGCAGTCGCATGTGTCGACATTTTTCAGACACATCAACTTTCACTTCATCCCTTTATTTAGCATCATTGTGAGAACCATAAAAAAAAATTCCGCACCAATTTAATCACTTTCTTAAGTAGGCTGTAAACCTATTCTTTCACGTATCTCATGCCCTTTTAACTCTATTGGATGGTTTGTGTTACAACTGTATATAACTGAGTTTTGTGAAGGTAAAAAAAAAAGTAGGCGAAGCGTGTAATTTGGATTTCAGAA
>NQII01008574.1:0-60276 GCA_002778355.1 Clitarchus hookeri | reverse complement strand
CAAATAAATAAATATTCATAATTTTGGAAACTACTAGTTCATTATTTGAATATACCCTTATTTTACCTATACATATCATCATTCAGGGAACACACAGTGTCATTCCGTGAACACCTGATCATTTACGGGAACGCCACTAAAATTATGAATAACACATACAATTTTAGATATTTTCATTAAAAAAGAATATAATTGTATTAAAAAGTTTAATTCTGTATACCTAAAGTTATTTTAATTATTTAAGTTACCGATATTTTTATATAAGGGGAATTTTGTACATAAAAATAGTAACTTATCCCCCTTTGTGAGGGAATTTTTCTTCAAAACGTTTTTGTATGTAATATTCCACGTGTTTTTTAAATTAATATTAATAACTATATACCTACGCTGTTTTATAAGGTAAAAAATTTAATTTATGGTTTTGGTTTTATATTTCATTGACTTTACAAAAACGTTCCCGAAATGACCGTTTTTCGCGATAGGTCTCTTTAAAAACAATATTACAAAAAAAGTTCCTAATTCTGTGCTTGCCCTATTTCAATATTGTATATACACAAGTTTAGTAAAGATATAAGCTCATTTTCATAATCATAGCTTCTAAGTATTTTCATCATAAAACCAAACTTGAAATTTGTCACCTTGGTGATTTTGAGCCAATTGCTGTACAATATGTCGTGAGCTAATCAAGTTCTCAACCTGTTCTTGTCGAACTCAGGCATGTGCACGGTGTGCCGACAGCCAGTGTCTGGTCTGTGGACCTAAAAATGAACAGTGCTTCAACAAGCAGTGAGCCGTCCTCAGTAGAGGCTACCTCAGATTCCTTGTTCACAAACAGATACAATGTGCCACTTCAAATGCAGATCTCCAAACAAGGATCAGTCCTTTACCACTCCCAGGGGGTCTCACCACAAAACACTGACAAATAATGAATGGCCACAGAGCGGACATCAAACGATCCGTAACTGGGGTGGATGTAGATTTACAGGAGGAGCCAGTTGCAGCACATGCAGCATCTCACAACCAGAACTTCCTGTTACGCAACCAGAATAGTGAGGGCCCAACCACCTTCTAACAATAGTGCAGAACTGCAATGCTGGGAACTGGCTTACCAATACATCACCACATCCAGACAACCGGCTTAAACATAAGATATTCCCTCTGCCACATTTCAAATTTCCCGTCTCACCCTAGTTCCCCTCCTGGTCGCTAGGTTCATTGCTCATCAGACTGCAATGTACCACCAATCGCCGCCTGAAGCTGGCCCGGCCAGCAAAACATCGCAACAGCGCATCCGCGTGGAAAATGTGTTTGTTTGACTTTTGTGTGTGTTCGTGACTATCTATTTGGCATATTTTATTTTAGAATTTTTTTTACAGTATACTTTGTTAATGGTTTGCATTTTTAAAAAGAATGTCAAAAATAATAATTAAACATAAAACAATACTTTTTTTTTAAATGTGCAATGCACTAGTATGTTTTCTGTCACATTTTTACCACAAATATTTTTTGTTTTATAGCCACACATTTTTACAATTCTCTGACAGTCTGTCATGCCTAACTACTCCACTGCACATCAACTTTGTAATTAAGAATTTCCCATTCTTAGGCATGATGACATTAGTCTACCTGCAGGATATGCTGGGGTTAAGAGGTATTTTCACATAAAAATTGCACTCCCACATTTTTGACAAGCACTAGCATAACAATTAATGTTTATCTTACTCCTTAAAAAAAATGTTCCCTTATTGGAGTAAAAAAACGTTTTAGGCAGTGAAAAATGAGACTTAAAAATCTGTCGCCCAACAAGCCGAATATCTGTCAATAAGAAACAAGTATGAAACTAGAGAAAACTGAAACCTTTCCTGCCCTTTATTAGTCCAGTCAACAAAGGAGCCGCAAAGATATCTATTAAAATAAGGAAAGCTAAAATCAATTTTGTCTTCTTAAAAGTGCTCTCTACGACATATTACAAACCTCTCTACCACCTTGCATTTGGCCGGCATATTTTTTAATTGCTATTCTTTAATTGCATTTTAAAGCATACTATTTTACTATACAAATTAATCTTTATCTACCATTTAAGAGCTAGAGGAAATATTAATATAGCTGATGTGAACTGACACTGTTTTGTTTATCAGGTCACTAGCATTCACCATTAAGTNTTAGAGGAAATATTAATATAGCTGATGTGAACTGACACTGTTTTGTTTATCAGGTCACTAGCATTCACCATTAAGTGGTTAAAATGAAAAGTAATAAGAAGCTGAGTAAAAGTTTTATGAATCCACTTAATGTTAAAAACGATCACATAAAAAAGTAATTGAAGAAATTTAACTGGACTAGTAGAAGAGAATACCTACTGTTAAGATTACAAAGAAAATTAACAGCACGTACTTTAATAATTTTTTCTTGTTAATATGACATCAATGGAAGATGTCTACATGTTGAAATCTTTTGGTTTAAAAGAAATTGCATTGGGTAATGCAAACCTACAATCTAATGATACTCAAGAATCTAAGAATAACTGACAAAAAAAAANAAAGAAATTGCATTGGGTAATGCAAACCTACAATCTAATGATACTCAAGAATCTAAGAATAACTGACAAAAAAAAAGGATACTAAAACTCAAAGAATAATTGTGGGAACTGTTGATAAAAGGCAATTTATGTACATTACTACATTACTACACATTATTAGTCGTGAAACTTCTTGCGAAATGTTAACTAAACTTTGTTCTACATATGAAGGAGATCACTCATATCAAAAGAGTTATATACTGACTAAATTTTATAGTTGAGAATTTGTAGAATTGCAACACACATAAGAAAATTGCAAAATTTAGCTTATTAATTAAATGTTCTTGGGGAAAAAAAAAAAAAAAAAAAAAAAACAATCAAAGATAATGATTTAATTTTAAAAATTTTAGCAACCCTACCAAAATATTTAGACAAATTTTTTATAAGTCTTTGGATTCAACCCCCTCAGATCAAATAATGTAAACAAATTTAATTTCAAGATTGATTAGCGAAGAACAATGAGTTAAAGAATCTAGTAAAACTTAATATAATGTAGCATTTTAATATATATATATAAACATGGTGTTTTAATTGCAGGTCAACACAACATTTAACAAACAATTGTGATAAAAAAAATTATTTTAGAAAATACCCACCCTGCAAATTTGCACCAGAATGTTTTTCATATCAAATCATCATCATCTCCAATTCAGAAATAAGATAACTCTGATTTAGTTTAACCCTGACATAGTTTTCAACTAATAGCATTATGTATAAGTGTACAATAGGACTTTGGGGTAAATATATAAATAAATAAATAAAATTTCACATTATAATAACTTATTAATAAATTTACAAAACTGTACAAAATTCAACAATATCTTACAAGTTCAAGAGATTGAGTAAAATACTAAAATTGCTAGGCACATAATTTATTGCCTATTTTGAAATAAATCTTTGCTCAGATTTCACATCCACACTTTGAACCAACCCTGTACCAAGAATAAAAAAATCTTCTATCAGGGCATCTGTGTTCAGTTCCATCTTCTTACTACCAGCAACCAACTTATAAGCATTTATGCGTGAAACCTGTAAAAAAAAATAATAAAACTCATTTGTAAGCAGTAATATTGTCAGCCAGCAGGCACAGAAAATACAAAAATTATGTTCAAACTATAGCAATAAATATTATGTACACAGAGAAAGGCATTAAAATACTAAATTAAAAAATCCCTTTAGGCATAGCCAAACTCAAAATACACATTATTTTTAAATTCAGACAGTTTGCCANTTACTAAATTAAAAAATCCCTTTAGGCATAGCCAAACTCAAAATACACATTATTTTTAAATTCAGACAGTTTGCCAACTGACAGTGTAATGAGGCACCTCATTTGATTTAGTGTTCCAGGGATTTGTTCTATAGCAATTCAGTACCTAACATTTTCACCCAGCTAATTTTTTGGTAACTTTCTCTTCCTGTGAATGTGTCAAATTATTTAGTATATCTCGAATTATATAAGCAGCCATTACAACTGCCTTGGCTAGGAGGGCGGGGGACCCAGCACGAATACGCAGATAGGGCTGTTCAAAGATTTCACTTCACATACCACCCTGCCTGAAAGTACTCACCCAGTTCACACTCCGCTCACCAAGCGCTGTCAAAGATTAAAAAGAAGAAACTTAATTCGCAGGCACAAGAGGTCATGTTGAATGTGTTAAATTGATAGAAAATGAAGCTCGGAATGGTGCGACGGTTTGTCTGTCCCTCTTGAGCAAGTGAAACTGTGCACGTCAAAAGCAACGGGAGTGACCTCTGCCCTGACGGAAAGCATTTACAGGAGATTGGTGAAGGATCATTCCAACACCTGACAGTAAAAGAAAGAAAAGTGCAAAATACAAACTGGATGGGTTTGATGACGATGAGGTCCTCAGCACAATATATAATTTGTATGCTTAAGATACAGACAAGATTATATGGTGAATTGCAATAAAACCGAAATAACACCGAAATGCATCTTAATACACCGCCAAACACAGAAATGCAAGAGACACGGACTATCGGAACGGAAGAAATTTGAACGCCCAGCGATTGCATAACAGCTGACGCAAGATTACATCAGCCGGATGTGAACAGCAATGATGGCAAAGGTTTCACGCGATAACATATATAAGCCATATAACACACTGCACAAGTCAACCATGTTCATTCACTCGTGTGCTGTACACACCTATTGCCAATAGCATATTGCGCTCATCTGCAGCTGCACGTGTTGGACNTGTTCATTCACTCGTGTGCTGTACACACCTATTGCCAATAGCATATTGCGCTCATCTGCAGCTGCACGTGTTGGACTGAAGGATCGCAGTGCCAACATCTACCATCAGAGGAGCTCAGCGATACCAGCCTAGGTGAGTGGGGTCCAGAGTATNCGAAGGATCGCAGTGCCAACATCTACCATCAGAGGAGCTCAGCGATACCAGCCTAGGTGAGTGGGGCCCAGAGTATACAGACAACATACCTACAGTACCATACCCCACGCAACACTATCCATGGGAAACCTTTCATTTATTACGTAACGTTCAAATACATATACCAAATGTCGTGGACATGGCGCGGACAGGCAGCCTCGAAAGAGGAATGCACAAAGCGAATGAATTCAAAGGGAATAGAGTTCCAAACTCTCCCACGCCGGTATTGCATACATCTGCGAGCCCCACAACCGACGACACTGAATTGGTTGTTATTGAAACAGAATATACAGATACACCACCAACAAAACAATGCAGATCCCTTAAATGACCTAGACAGTCACGTGCAAATAATAGGGAGCAAATCAGACATTTACCTACAGGTGACAAACGTCTCAAACAGAACCGACAGGCAAAACTGATAACAGCGATACTACCCATGCTGTTACCATTCACACCTGTGACGTTAATCCAGATGATGAATGCGAATCAGGTTACGTTATTGGTAAAAATACAACACCCACACCAAGTAGCAGACTTCATGCTACTCCCACTAACAGAACACCAAAAATTCTGTTGACACAAGCAAGGACTTACCCTTGGCAACACCACAGCCAGTACTGGTGGAACACCTCCGCACGAAACACCCAAATCCCAACGTAAACCCAAAGACAAAAGAAGTCAATATACAGACTACACCTTTGTCCTCTGATGTGGAGACACAGACATCGCATCCATCAGAGCAAAACACGCAACAAAAACAGCACCAGCGTTCGCAATCACCTACCACGCAGACCACATCCACATCATCTTCGGATGTAATCACACCAACATCACAAGGACAGTCGGACGCATTGTTAAATACCTCTTTGGAAATGATAGTTCACGAATTACAGAGGCAAATTTCACTTTGCAACCAATTCGGTTCGCACAGAGATTCATTTCATATCTCTTGCATAAAGGTTGGAACAACCTCATATGCTTTGGAGTTCTCCCGGAAAGCTTAGAACAGTTCATTAAAGCCTGTACATTAAAACACAAAGACGAAATAGACGCGTCAACCGAAATATGCGAACCGTATGTGGAAAGCCGTAAAGTCAATGGAGAACCCAAATCCTCTGCATATAAAATGCAAAGGACAAATATAGTTTCCACAATATCTGGCATCATTAAAGAAAAAAAGGTAAGCACGTACGAACAGTTTTTGAATTCAATAACACTTGAACAGCAAGAACAACTAATTCAGTTGTGTGGAACGTCTTTCGCGTCGTATACAAGGCTACTTTAAAAAATGCATAAATAAAATGCATTACTACGAACACATTGCCACGTCCTTTGATGACTCTCAAGTTAACGTCAAAGATATTTTATGGTTAAAAAATTTCTTTAAAGCCAACTGTATTAATCCAATAGTGTTTTACGCTAGATTCATACAGATCCAATCACGAATGATCAAAAAAATTAATGGTTTCGTCTTGGAAGGACCTATTATATACTGGTAAATCTATGCTAATGAGACTGTTGACAGAAGCACTAAAGCCAACATTAATTTCTCGCGAAAGAGATCGTACAGATTTTCATTTTGATCAACTTCCAAGTGCTACAGCAGTTTTATTTGAGGAACCCCTCATTGATAACTCAAATGTCGGCACCTGGAAGTTGATCCTGAATAATAACTAGAACACCCGTGTTTCTGACGACAAACACTCCTCTGCATAACTGGTGTGAAGCAGTAGAGCAAGAACCGTTAGCTATGAGGGTTTTCAAATTTTAACTCAAAACACAAATTCGTCACCATGGACTACAAAAAAACCACTGTGAAATTAAATTGTTGAACCACCAAATCAATTAACACTGCAAACTCTATACGGACACATTTTACATCACTGGTTGGGTGTTAACACTTATCTAGCTGAAGTTCCTCGTAATGTTGNCAAACTCTATACGGACACATTTTACATCACTGGTTGGGTGTTAACACTTATCTAGCTGAAGTTCCTCGTAATGTTGTAGCTGCTGAATGGGTTAAATCTAGAAGTGAAGACATTGATACCTTGTATACACATTCACAGACTGTCACAACACTAATATCTCTCCTTCACAATAAAGACTTGACCAACATGTTGCATGATGCCTATACAGACGGTATGGGTCAAGTGTACCAAGGACCTCCAAGACAGTTACGGATATGACATGTACCAAACAGTACCAAGCAATTACTATCCGAAAGCCCAAGCAACAATTCATGGATTGTTTCAAACTACTTTCTGGTGGGACGCAGACTTTAGCTCCGACCAAACACCAATATGTATGCCATACAGAAACCTCGCTTTCTGGGTTGGAACAAAGAACTCTAAATTTGCAAACACCAACAAACAGCAAAGTAACTTCTTTAACTTTATCGGAAAATCTGTTGATATTAAATCGCGAAATTTTAAATTAGCTATCTCTGACCAAGCGACTCTGCGCCAATGCCTACTTACACAGGGACAAACTAGCACAACCACCTGGGACTTTGAGTTTTCTCAGAACCTTATCATCTGTACTGGGGACAGACTTTTCCGAGAAGAAACTTACAATATTGACCAGCTGTTACCACCATATCACAGATCCGGAATCAAAGTTATGCCAGACTACGATGACCAAGATCTTCTCATCTATGAAGAATTGTGCATCGTAAATACGAAGCACTTTCACTTTGCAACGCCAGATCCCAAAACTGGTGGTTAGTGGGACATTGACTTTGATGCCAAAACAGTACACAAAAGACAGGACGAACAGGCACTAACTTTCTCGTAAATGATAAAGAAATGCTAAATGAAACAATGAATACATATTACGCTAACACAGTACTTAACACTGCCACTAATCGGCCAGCTATCTACCTTAGTGGTCCTAAAATACCTTCTGAAAATGGACTCATGAAATTCAAATTTCGTCTCAGAATACAAACATTATTTGAATACGAGGTAATATGGGCTCCATTCACCGAAAACATCCAACCTACAGCCAAAGATACGTTTCTATTGCCAGACCATACCTGAGGGTTACAAAGACTTTTATCCTGGCTTTGACGTCCGTTAAACATATACCTTGCGGAACTAACTCCTCGCCGCTACCTACGGGTAAAAAAGAGGGCACTGGCAGGGCCGACAAGCACTTGTACATTTTTGTACAAGGTTGAAGGAGTAGTTCCTTCCGGCGCTCAACAGTGAATACCTTTCCTAAATCCTTCCTATAGTCCGAAGACAAACTAGTTGAGAATGTCCAATCATCTAGTCCGTTGAGAATGTAGTAAACGTGTGTAGTCCTGTACATATGCATGACTTTACTACATGTTCGTTACGGACTATATGTTCAGAAATATCCAGCTAATTCCTCTTCGGACGAGACTGTGTAATGTTCTCTTCTTTTCTTCCCTAGTCCGTTCCTAAACTATTCTGTACTCTTCCTATCGTCTAGTCCGAACATAAACTACAAATGAGGGTTTCTTCCTTTTATTTTGTCACACCTAGTCTGTAGTCCGGTATAGCCCTGATGAACGGTTTCACCGTTTAGCGCAGCGTAAGCTGCGCTAATCTGCCCTCTGCACCAGCCCGGGTCTCTTCCAGTCTATTAGTCTAGTCGTGACTTCACTTCAGTGAAATGAGGTATTANTGCCCTCTGCACCAGCCCGGGTCTCTTCCAGTCTATTAGTCTAGTCGTGACTTCACTTCAGTGAAATGAGGTATTAATAATACCTCGGCACGACTATATCGAAGACATTCCTATACAATTGCAACAAAAAATCCCATTGTCTAGGAACCTCAACATGAGTTAGAAAAAAAGTTGAAACCCTAAAAAGTGAGTTTTTCGTCTATGGTAGTGGTCTCTGTTAGCTTAGTTAAAATAAAATGTTCTCTCTTGTTCACGTATTTGAATAAATATAAAATTTTAATGCAATTACGCATATTATGATAAATTATTGTCAACCGATAATCAGTTTTTAATAATAAAATCTGTGTTAAAATAACACAGTATAATTTTGGCTCTAATAATGCACAATTTTAGTTATAAAGTTTCAATTTAAAAATGTCTTTCATAATAAAACAGATAACACCACAAAATCTTGTCCCTAACTATAGAGAAGTGTGACCCCACAGTGCCAAGGCCACGAGAGAAGTTGAAGGCAGAGATGGGATTTCAAGGCTGCTATAGTACTCTACATAATACCCTGAAAAAATTACAATTTAAGTGAAGTAAAACTAAATCTAAGCAACTCGTTTTAACTAAAAAGCCAGGCACAAACAAATGAATTATCTGATGGGTAAGAGTGAGAAGTTTCAGCAATGAAAACAGGAACATAATATATTTGGATATACATCACATACAGCAAAAAAACTGAGCTGATGAAATATTAAATGGTGTCCTTTGGCTAGTATCAAAAGGGCAACATCTCATCTNATACAGCAAAAAAACTGAGCTGATGAAATATTAAATGGTGTCCTTTGGCTAGTATCAAAAGGGCAACATCTCATCTCGATATACTGCATTTCATATAAGTACACAAAAGTTTGACAGACAATGTGACCAACCTACACACTATGTAAACATTAAATGCTCTCGTTTGCAAAGTATTGTATAAGCTGATGATCTGTTGCAGGATGTATATTGTTATGTTGGTAATATCGATGATNATACAGCAAAAAAACTGAGCTGATGAAATATTAAATGGTGTCCTTTGGCTAGTATCAAAAGGGCAACATCTCATCTTGATATACTGCATTTCATATAAGTACACAAAAGTTTGACAGACAATGTGACCAACCTACACACTATGTAAACATTAAATGTTCTCGTTTGCAAAGTATTGTATAAGCTGATGATCTGTTGCAGGATGTATATTGTTATGTTGGTAATATCGATGATNTTCTCGTTTGCAAAGTATTGTATAAGCTGATGATCTGTTGCAGGATGTATATTGTTATGTTGGTAATATCGATGATCATCATGGAAGAAAATAGTATTTAGAACTTAAGGTTGTAATTCAAAATTTAAATTGTACAAACAACATTTGTGGTTTGAATATTGTTTTTAAAGTAATGTATAATTTTTTTTGGCTTTTATCGAATTGGTTAAAAAAATGTAAAGCAATTATGGTGGAGCACACGGACAGTGTAACGTTTGCAGCTCTGTGAACGCCATTGTGTATGCGATCTTTCACCGTCACATTTATGCGAGTACCTTTATGGTGTTATCAGAATATTTTATTGGTAGTTTCTAATTTTTGTTTTAAATTTCATTACATGTAGTTGTTTGTAAAAGTGCCTTCGTAGTGAATTTTCTTATATGAAATGTAATAATATTGACACGAGTATGGCTTGGTCTGCCATTTTCCATACCATCGTGAAGTGCCACAGTTTATTAACGTTCTGAAGTAAGTGTGTTAGTTTCAGTAAACCCATGAATTTTTACCTACAGTAGTGTGAAAAAGCTGTTCTGGCNACCTACAGTAGTGTGAAAAAGCTGTTCTGGCTATGTTGGAGGCTCAGGAATAGTATCTATACTGTGCGTGATGCATTGAGAGTATTGTACATACCTCGCCTGAAGCGTGTTTTCTTTTAGTACATTGGTTTCATAGGGACACGTTTAATGGTTTAATAAAAAAAACACGGATTTCAAACACTGCAACGCAATTCCAGCGCCAGGTAGGCGGCGCCCTTAAGGACTATGGAAAGGTCCACAGTGCACCAATTACCAAAACATAAAAACAAATTTCAACAATTTGATGAGATTAGATTTATTGACTAGATATTTGAATGCTGATAAATATTGCATACAATGTTTGCTTATACTATCTATTATTATTAATTTAAAATTTGCCAACTTTCTGCAAAAATTTTGGGATTTAACAAAAAAAATCAGTATATATACCAAACTAATAGTCTTAAAATTAAAAAAATAATATTATGAACAGATTTATAATAGTGAAATTATATAGAATATTTTAAAAGAAAAAGAAACTATTTTTTAACAAAATTTTTCAACAAGAGTTTTAAAGAAGATAAAATTCTGTTGTAACTATTGCTGTATGTGAAAGCTATGACATGTTGGAAAAACAAATATAAACCAACTTGTTATAAGAAATGATTAAAAAATTTTTCATTCTGACAGTTCTGTTTGTGAGAAACCAGTTAAATGTTGCAACGAAGAGATTGGTAACTGTGCAGCTGGCATATTATACCAATGCACTCTTCATCCAAAATGACATACAAAACTATTAACAGTGGAATAAATAGTGATTTATACACGAATACAAAATCTTGTAAGGAAAAAAATAAGTAGCACAATGTATTTTACTGACTGTGCAATTTATGACAATGAGATATTTAATTATAGAACCTGCATGGCATGGAAACAACTGAACACCAAAAACACATTTTTAGGGTTGTGTGAACAAGACATTTATCTCGCGCAATAAAATCGAAAAATATATTATAAATTTTTATGAAGCTGAAACAAAAATGAAAAATTATTTCATAAGAGCTGTCTTAATGAAAGATTGAATGAATTTCAACATTTTAGGAAGTTATTCATTATGACAGCAAGTTATTTATTACTACAAATTTGTTGCAAAAATTAGTTATAAAATAATGAAAACNCGCAATAAAATCGAAAAATATATTATAAATTTTTATGAAGCTGAAACAAACATGAAAAAAATGATTTACAGACAAAAATTTCCTTTGCTGGTGCACTAAATGAACAATCATAAAAATCCAAATATTTGACGTGTAGGGGTTCCCGGGTTGTTGGCGTGGGTCCTCACCTTACCTGGCTAACCAGATTAAGGTGGAAACTGGTTAAGTTGCTTGGCACCATAACTCAGTGAGCATGAGTTAGTGAGGGTCATGCGATCGACGACCCTTGGGTCCCTGGAGTCCTCTGTCGATCTGCTGTGTTTGGAGATGATGAAGTTAACAGAAATGTAACATGCCTGCCATGGCGCTAGTTTAATGTTTTGTTTACATAGAATTAAATCTTTACTGACGTTACATCAAAACTCTGGTAGGAGCCTTGCCTATAGGGATTTTATATTTCATCATTAAAATATTTTCCAACTTAATATTACGATGTTAAATAAATTTAACCATGTCTCGCTGGCGTGTTATTGGTTAGGTGTATGCAGTAGGCCTAACCTATGTTNCAGTAGGCCTCAATTACTTTTATGTCATTTTTCCTAATGCTATGTTTTATTTGAACCTAAATTAATAACTGGTAAACTGCACTTTCTATTCATTATATCTCATATGTCATGTGAAATAAGGCAGAATAACATGCGCCCACATGCAATTGTAAAATGTTATCATCAAGCTTGCTTTGTGCTTAACCAAATAAGTTTTTTTGTAAAATAAACATGAATGTTGTGATATGAAGACAAAATATGGTGTCACGGTGAGGATGTTCTTCCGCGAATGAGCTTTCTATAACCAAATAATTATCTTTTGGCATATATATACATCTCCTACTTATATTATAATTGCGAAAGTCTGTCTGTATGTATGTATGTTTGTTACCACTCAGCTCCATAACGGCAGAACGGATTTTGATGAAATTTGGTATGTAGGTACTTTAGGTCCTGGAATAGGACATATGATTCTTTTTATCCTGGAAAATTGTACGGTTCCTGTGGAATAACAACAAAACGTAATTCTGCAACGACTGGGAACAAGACTGAAATATTTTTTTCCCTCTGGTGTCAGAGTTTATTAGGCCGCCCAAGGACCTCTGAAATGGCTTAACGACTGCTATCAATCGATAACAACCGGGACCGAATATTTAACGTGCCCTCCGAAGCCCGGAAGTGCTCAGATGTTATGCCACTAAACGGTCACCCATCCAAATGTGAGCCGCTGGGAACGTTGCTTAACTTTAGTGATCGATTAAGATCCCTAAGCCAAGCGCAAAAAGTAGTACCTAGGTACACTTATTTCTAAAGCTACAACTTGATGAAACTCACGTTTTGATTTTCATACATCGACGCTGGAAAGCGGAAATATGGTAACTACGCGATAGTTGCACAGATGCATTCTAAAAACAATACCCTACTTCTTGGCTATTGGGTAAAAAATATTTCCTTTCTTTTGGGTTGCTGTGATCAGTTAAAAACCTAGGCCAACATAGTATAATTTTATAATTCTGTTTTCACATAAATTAATTGTTTTTTCCCAATTTATTTATTAGTGTATCACTGTAAAACTCAATTGTACNTTCTTGGCTATTGGGTAAAAAATATTTCCTTTCTTTTGGGTTGCTGTGATCAGTTAAAAACCTAGGCCAACATAGTAAAATTTTATAATTCTGTTTTCACATAAATTAATTGTTTTTTCCCAATTAATTTATTAGTGTATCACTGTAAAACTCAATTGTAGTTGGGCGAAGCCGGGCCGGTTCGTTAGTATATCAATAAAAAATTAACACAATTTATTTACTAGAATAAATTTTCCNCTTGGGCGAAGCCGGGCCGGTTCGTTAGTATATCAATAAAAAATTAACACAATTTATTTACTAGAATAAATTTTCCATTTTTTTGAGAACTTTTATTTTCTTGCTTGCTGTTAATGAACGTGGTCTTTCTAAAAATTTTTTTTCAAAGTTCAGGATCCCGCACAATCCTAGAAATTACATTTATGTCTGAGAATTCAGTAAAGATATAGGAACTGATAAATACACTTGAAGGGTCCAAGTATCCATATGAGTACAAACTTTAAGAAAAGCTCGAAGCTGTGAGTTCTACATTAGAAAGCTNCAAGTATCCATATGAGTACAAACTTTAAGAAAAGCTCGAAGCTGTGAGTTCTACATTAGAAAGCTCGAAGCTGTGATTTCTGCATTAGAAATATCGAAGCTTTGAGTTCTACATTAGAAAGCTCGAAGCTGTGAGTTCTACATTAGAAAGCTCGAAGCTTTGAGTTCTACATTAGAAAGGTATGTTCATGGTTGTCTACCATCAGAAACCGAGAGGTTGGTAAATGCGTGCACTAATGTGACCACCAAAGAAAAAAATTAAAAAAACAACTGAGAGTGCATGAAGAAAAGCTTAGCAAAACTTATGAAAGACACGGAGAGAAATAAAACAGACAAATTTTTCAAGGCAGTGAGTTGCTTATTTGATTTGAAAATTGCTGGTCAGATGTTAAACTTAAACCTGTAATCTTTGGAGGAATGGAAAGANTGAGTTGCTTATTTGATTTGAAAATTGCTGGTCAGATGTTAAACTTAAACCTGTAATCTTTGGAGGAATGGAAAGAAAAAATACCACTTTTTGGAAAGTTGTCGAAATAAATTTTTTTTTTTAAGGTTATGAAAGATTTCATACTCACTATTATCATAATCAACATTAGGAACAGGCATGAAGTTGATTGTCTTCAAANAAGGTTATGAAAGATTTCATACTCACTATTATCATAATCAACATTAGGAACAGGCATGAAGTTGATTGTCTTCAAATGATGCTTCTTTAAAGCTGCAGCATCAGAAATTTTCTGATGTATTGCATTTATAAGTATTACAACATTGTTTCAGAGACAAATATTTTTGTACTTTTGCTAATACTGCTTCATTTCTCTGTGTGTATTTAATGTTGAAGTTCCTATGTCGTTTAATAGGTTTATTCACTTTTAGATTCTTTTTCACTGCTTCAGAATACACAAAAATGGAAAATGCTACAAAGTGCTCAATCTGTTATTTAAAAATGCTACAAAATGATAAATTTCAATTTAAAAATGTTGAATTTAATTATTTTAAATGCTATAAATCACAATCTCTAATTATAGAGAAAAATTAAGGCAGTATTTATAATCAGCACACAAAGAAATATACAAATCACTCCTAATATTGCAGACGGTTTTTAATGACCCAAATTTCGATGGGCCTGTGTTATTTAAGATAATTAATCAATAATGGAAAAGTACAACAGTAACAAATGAAAACGTTACATGGCAAGAATAGGCCTCTAATTACATTATAAGAAGGAGACTGTGTACACAAGTACCGCTCTGTGAGACCTTGTGTATACACTCTCCTTTCTGTAATGTGAGATGAAAACATTATATACCTTGAAATCTTTTACTTCTCTTGCAGTTGGTATCCACAGAACACCAATGACATTCCCTCCATATAAATCATAGAAGAAAATGGCAAATTCGCCATACATTTCCTGAAAAAGNACAGAACACCAATGACATTCCCTCCATATAAATCATAGAAGAAAATGGCAAATTCGCCATACATTTCCTGAAAAAGAGACAATAATAATGAGTATGGAGACATGTTTTCTTTTATCCTCAAACTGATTAGATAATCAACGACAGTACAGTACAGTAGCCTTACCCTGAGCTCAGTAATGTATTTCTCAACTGNCTCAAACTGATTAGATAATCAACGACAGTACAGTACAGTAGCCTTACCCTGAGCTCAGTAATGTATTTCTCAACTGGGTTAAAATTCACCACAGGAATTTTCTCACCAGCACACTGGCTGTATGGTGGCAGCATGAACGGTCGTACATCCGAGGGAAGATCCACAGCCTCGTGGCGCCTGGGGTTACTGAGAGGCCTTAAGTGGATTGTAACATCGTATGTTGATAATGAGTGGTGAAATATTTGCTGCAATCAAAACAAGCTCACAGAAATTAAGGCAATTACAATTCATAAAAAGAACTAAATACAGTCGACTCCCTATCTATCATTTTTCAGGGGACTGTCAAAATTTTTTCCATGTATGTATGCGGGATTTCAGTAGATGGGAGTTCTGACACGCATATCAATTAAATACAATTTCTGATCTTATTACACTTCATTTTGAGTATAATGACAGCTATACATTTTCTGTGAATAAAATTTAGCTAATAAACACAATAAAAATTCCATTAAAAAAAAGTATTACTGTAAATAATACATTAAAAAACATTTCACCTCAACTGTTTTAAATAAAGAATATAATATCTCAAAAAACTGCATGTAATTGATTGTTATATGACATAAAATTCAAGACGACCTAAAAACTTTCAAACCGTCTAAAAATTAAAATAATATGTCCCAGAATGCAAGGCAAATTTTGAATGTCCCACACGGTTTATCAGTACATGCGTTTTCAGTACGAGAGTCCACTGTTTGTTCATTGACAATCTGACTAGTGTACAACAAAATAAAGTAAAATGTTAAGATTTGTACTTCGTACACTGTATTTTCTGCAAGATAGAAACATNACTAGTGTACAACAAAATAAAGTAAAATGTTAAGATTTGTACTTCGTACACTGTATTTTCTGCAAGATAGAAACATATTTTCTGGAAATTGTAGCATTCAATAAGCTGAAGGTCATAAGATACAAAATATTGACAAATACATGAGATGAGGGGGGGGGGTCTATCTGAGAAACGTACCACTCAAATTGTTTCATCTGCTACATTGGCAACAGCATACATAAAAGGTAANTCTTTTCTGGAAATTGTAGCATTCAATAAGATACAAAATATTGACAAATACATGAGATGAGGGGGGGTCTATCTGAGAAACGTACCACTCAAATTGTTTCATCTGCTACATTGGCAACAGCATACATAAAAGGTAAAACCTTGCCAAATAAAATTAAGTGAAATCTATATCTATCATTCTTGCATGAACTGTTTGTCTGAATCCATTGTATATTTTCTGTGACCTTGCCAAAATTTCTATGTAAATACAGTAATGTTAAAGTTGTCTGCTTGTATCAACCATAATAGAATTATAATTTTTTCCTACACTGATCACTGCTCCCACCACCAAAGATTACAAACAGATGGACACAGTGTATTACTGTAAACACAACTACTCACATCATGTTAGGTCACCACATATTATGTATGTATGCAGACTTTATACTCATGAATAATAAAACCGAAATAAATTTTCAACACACAATGTTTTGTTGTCNATAATTAAGTGAAATCTATATCTATCATTCTTGCATGAACTGTTTGTCTGAATCCATTGTATATTTTCTGTGACCTTGCCAAAATTTCTATGTAAATACAGTAATGTTAAAGTTGTCTGCTTGTATCAACCATAGAATCATAATTTTCCCTACACTGATCACTGCTCCCACCACCAAAGATTACAAACAGATGGACACAGTGTATTACTATAAACAAAGCTACTCACATCATGTTAGGTCACCACATGTTATGTATGTATGCAGACTTTATACTCATGAATAATAAAACCGAAATAAATTTTCAACACACAATGTTTTGTTGTCACGTTACATTTTGTTACCACTTCATACCAAAACCTCAATGCATTCTTTTATCATCAAACTGATTAGATAATCAATGAGAGTAATATAACACAATGGAAACCTTACCCTTGGCTCACTAATGTATTTCTCAACTGGGATGAAATTCATCACAGGATAATAATAATAATAATAATATATGCACAGTAACAAACCTTTACAGTACGCATGTAAAACTTAGACGTCATATGTTACACACCTGTACTTAGTGACCAAGAAGAAATTACATGATTAAAAAGTGACTAACAAAAGTGGAAACTAATTTATGTATTTACAATTGGGTAAAGGATTTTGGCAGGGAAATAACAGTTTAGAACTTGGAGTGTAAACAATGGCCATGAGAAAGTGATAGCATATTTCCACGATACTAAATCATCATGCAGCGTTGCCTACACCTACAAATTATGTACTGTACTTTAAACATTTTACATACTAAACAAAAATGTTTATTTTTACAGTGCAACCATGCCATGAGTATAGACAACAACAAGCAATGAGAAAAGGATTGACTACAATGACCAAATTAATACTTTAAGAAGAAAGACGTACAATCTGAGGGGCAAACAAATGAATATGGTATAATAGGTTGCCCGTGACCACATTAGGAAGGCCAAATATTGTAATGGATAAGACAAAGAAAAAGCCAATAACTTGTAATGAAGAATACACAGAAAATGACTAACAGGAATAGTTAAATCATACAGTCTNGCAAAGAAAAAGCCAATAACTTGTAATGAAGAATACACAGAAAATGACTAACAGGAATAGTTAAATCATACAGTCTTGACGTATTGATCTAAGTACTAAAAATCTACATAACACCATTTTAAAAATTGAATCAAATATTGAATCAAATAAGATGTTATTCCCGAATTTCGAAGTCTTTTCAAACCGAATATTACAAATTTTATATTTGTTCTATCAGATTATTAATTTTTTATCAAATAGTTACGTAATGCAAATACAGATAAATATTTTTTAATGAAAAATGTTTACATTGAAATGCTAATTTGTGAACACAACAAAATTTCATAATATGCAATAAGTTAACAATATAATTTTTTTTATTCCTCTACAGGGCACTGTCACACATTTCCTTAATATTTTACAATTGAATCGCATGATTTTATTGAAATTGAACTAACGTATTTAATATGAAGTGGTACTTACCCACAAACTGTGACAAGAATNAATCGCATGATTTTATTGAAATTGAACTAACGTATTTAATATGAAGTGGTACTTACCCACAAACTGTGACAAGAATCAGAGATTTTGTTGTATTTTTGATTGAAAACATAAACAAATCACTGACAGATTCTGAATGAATATTTATTAAAATTAATATGCAAAATGTGATAGTAATTAAAAAGATATTTCACTTCTGAACAGGTGCCAAGTTTTCTAACAATAATGAAACTAATTAAACAAATATTATAAATACTATGGTCAATTAATGAAGAGCCTGGTTCCTCTTTAGTAATTCACCAGATATACTTCTATGTTCTAGTTCACTATGCTGGAAATATCAATATATCGAAAAACTTTTAGAAATATTTTAATTTTTTGGGACCCAGGATTACCACTTCTACAGTGTTAGTAAAATTTAAGTATTTTTAATATTCAATATTAGAACCTATTAAACAAAGTTAGTAACTTATTTACACATAAACATAACTAGTGCAAGGCAGCTTTTCTTAAAGGAAAAAGCAGTGAAATTATTAATAATTATCTTAGCTTTTAATCTACAAAACACGGCATGAACACATTGTGCATAAGAAGTTACTGTGCACTGTTTCTACCACTGCTTATACTTAGAGAATTATACTGTAATTACTGCATTTTGCAATGGTCAGTACAGAATTTTGACATCGTAAGACAGAGAATGTATCCCAAAATACAATGCTGAAACATGATCAGCATCAGCGATTTCCACACGTCTGGAGTGCAGAAATTACACTGCTCTACAACATATCCGGCCTTCAGTTATCTGGAACACATCTTGTGTCCCGCTGCTCCACAAAAAATGTCACATGACGAACACGACAATAACCATTTAGACTGAAAGCAATGCGCAGCGCCATCACGGCCGCCATGCACTGGCGCACCACTACACACCAGCAGCAAGCAACAATCAATACTCGCCGGGCAGTAACAACCATTCCATGGTTGCCACGTATGCCTTGTCAGTTACAGTCGTGCGCGTTAACAAAGATTAGCATCTTTGCACATCGCTGATTTAATAGTCAATGAATTTGCAATACATTTTTTTATACAGCAGCAGTTTCACGGTTGCACCATACTTGGAAATCACTCGTATCTACGAGCGTGTAGATGGAAATACCATTCGTAAATACCAAACATTTTTACCATAACCTTTATGTAGAAACTGACTGTGTATTACAAAACTCTCACAATTACGAATGTCTCGTTAGAGCACATACTCATACCGAGTTTACACTGTACTTGCAAAAGAAAATTATAATCTAGATTTTTTAAAAACCAATTTGATTCGAGTTTTTGAATCGAATAACAAAATATTCACGAATAATTCACTGATTTTGAATATTCGCAGATGCCTATAGTCGGTTCATGACTGAAGAGACTTTCTTGAAGCCCTGCTAAAGATCTACTTTCAAGCCCATTTCGTATCCTTCCGCCAAAGGGTAAACAAACATTGACATGTGGCAGTCACATGGCAATGTTTACATGCAATGTTTACATTCCACTGTGTGTGTGTACATGTGTTCGTACATGCACGTACCCATCATAAAAGTAATGTATATATTATTAATGGATATTCCACAAGCGTAAAGTTTTTAATCTTGAGGATTTCACACAAAAGAATATGTGATGCAAACGAAAAACATTTCTTTATATAAACCCAAAAGTGAGTATTAAAAATTAGATGTTTCGTGTGCATGCCTGTGTGTGTGTGTGTGTGTGTGTGTATAGGTTTGATTTTGACTGGGGGATTGGGTGGGGGAGAAAAACTTTCACNAATGTTATATGCATGTAGCTAACGGCTAGGGTGTTTTTTCAAAGGTTGATTTTCAAAAGTCTCTTCCAGTCGTGAATCGACTATACCTATGTGCAAAATATTGGACCTAAGCACTTTAACTGTTCAATTTCTTCCTCCCTTTCTTTAATTCATNCGACTATACCTATGTGCAAAATATTGGACCTAAGCACTTTAACTGTTCAATTTCTTCCTCCCTTTCTTTAATTCATTAGGATACGGGCTTTGTAGGTTTCATGAAAACTGACATAAAAAATGGGCAGTTGTTCACCATCATGTTTAGCAAATGATAAAACAAGTACCTCTGTGTTTCTACTTTAAGACTCCCGCCTACCCGGTACTTGAAATGTGTTGCAGTGTGTTGGAAATACTAGTTTTTTTTACAAAACTATTAAACATGCGTCCAATGTGCTGATCTATGAAAATAACACACATCAGACGAGGGCTGTTGAGTGCTTTCAGGACCTCACGTTCATTAGAAACACCATTTTACAGCACTCAAAAATGGCTAAAAATGGCTGTATTTCAAAATATACGTGTCAGATACATACAAAACTACTCAAGGGCCCTGCATCGAACCTTCCTTCAGACTTTCCACCAATACAATTATATGGTCGCTGCTGAAAGTCTCATAGGTACACGCATACTGCATACCAGTTCAGAGCATTACATTTAGCTGTGATTGTGCACTTGATGCACGTGGCAGTGTCTCCCTTATCGCTTCCATGCTTCTCTGCCTCAAATGTGGGAAAANCCTTATCGCTTCCATGCTTCTCTGCCTCAAATGTGGGAAAAAGTGCTAGGTAGATGGGCGTCTTAACACACAAGAGAAACACAGACAATATCACATAAAAAAATAGAGGACTTGGTGGCTGCATGGCTGGTAAGTTGGCCTCACCGCTGTGAGGCAGCTCTATATATATTTTTTCTCCAGTTGAGAAAATGCTCAACATAGCTGATGAATTTTATAGTTACTACCTTTTCCCAAAATCACTGCTTGTAATTTANCAGTTGAGAAAATGCTCAACATAGCTGATGAATTTTATAGTTACTACCTTTTCCCAAAATCACTGCTTGTAATTTACTCCATCCTGGGTTCCTCTGTCTGCATAAGTATAATTTTTTTAATGTATTTTGTAGTTTTATTATTTTTATGTGTTTTTTTTCTAATATTTTTATTATTTAAAAAAGATTTGTTTATTATCTATTTGTTTGGTTTATTTTAGTTTATTTCATTTAGTTTGGTTAGCCCCCCCGACCCCTACCACGACTGGCATGTGTGTCCCTCGACCTTGGAAACGAGTGGGGGTTGGGGCTGCCGGTATTTCCCACCTTTCCTAAGTTCCACACAACCAGCCTGGGCAGGGTGTCCTATGTGACCGGTGTGGCGTATCTGTTGACCTTTTGGAGTAGTGTTGTGAGTAACTAATAGGTGTTGTCTGTAGCCCTGTGAGTGGACGACTGAAGTGTTTCGGCTAGAGCCATGCAGTTTAATTTAAATGTGTTAAATTTCGTCCCGGACCAATCAGAGAATTCCAAGACAAAAAGGTGTGGGCAATGTGTTAAGAATTTATGTTTTACTGTGATTTGGGGTGGTATGTTATTGATTTTTAAAATTTTTTATGTTTATTATAGTTTATTTTATTTCAATTTTAAGTATAAATTAGTGTTGTCCTAAACTATTTGTTAGCTGAATGAGGTAAAGTGGTGAGTGCTGTGAGTAGCAGCATCTGCTTCTCCTGCAGTGTTGTCATGGCTTTCGCCTGTGTGATTATGGGCCTAAAGTGGTCCATTAGGGTTATGAAGTGTGTTTCTCGCAGAAAAGCGGCCAGTTTGTGCATTTCTGCTAACATGGCCGTATTTTCTGTTGTGTTGTTGTTCTTGTTGTCGTTCCTTCTCCTGTTTTGTTGGGGTACTTGTTCCCTGTGAGTGTTTCCCTGTTCAGTCTGCCTTTTCTGTGATGAAGGGGAGGGAATTCAGCCTTTGACTGAATGTTCGCTTGCATGTTTTCCCAGGATTTCCTGCCTAGTGTCTCGTGTTCGTTTGGTGGGTTTAGGTCCCATCCTTTGTTTGCGTGCATCAATGTGCTTCTGGATGACTTCGCACTGTTTCCATACAGCCGAGTGTCCTGTTTCCTTGCAGAGTGTACATTTCCACTTTGCTTTGTCCTATTCTTTAATAATACAACCTTTGTGTGCGATCCAGTACACAGAGCGCACATTGGCCTAAGTGTACNCGCTTTGTCCTATTCTTTAATAATACAACCTTTGTGTGCGATCCAGTACACAGAGCGCACATTGGCCTAAGTGTACAGTATTTCTGAGTGTGACCCGGCGCACGACATCGCATGCACTGCACCACATCTTCAGCACGGTGTATGTACAGTTCTATGCGAACTGACATGTAGAATACTGTGGGTATTTTCAGTACGTCGAGATCATCGCGTTGATGTACTGCAGCCCCAAAGACTGCAGGTGTGTCAGCTAGTGTTCGGAATTTCCAGACGTGGATTGGACTAAAGCCATATTCCTTGAACTCTTTCATTAAGTGTTTTGGGTTTGCGTTGTGTATTAGTCCTTTGATGACTATTTCAATATAGTATGTCATGATTTTGTAGGAACTTGCAGAAAGTAGAGTGCTTATCCGTTCTTACAACCACCTTCAGGTGTTGTCTATTGGTGACAGTGACTTTCACAAAAAAGTTTTCGCCAAGTTGGTAATTCAGCCATTTAAGTAACGAGGTGTCATGGATGTACACCAGGGGAGCGAGTGTTTTTGGACATGTGTTTTCTTGTGTTACAGCCATTTTGGAGCTGTTCTGGCTATCATTTGAAGAGTTTTCTCCTCTTAATGGTGAGAAGGCATTTTCTGTTGGAACAGCTGTACGAGGTTGCGTCTGATTTCCTGTTGGTGCTGTCTGTCTCCTGTGTTGTGCTGTGTTGAGCTCGAAGTAGCGGAGGAAGGAGGGACAGCAGTCACCTTTCTCTTGTGTTCCGCACCTCCAACCACCTGTCTTTGTGTGCCTAACAACCGAAAGACCTCGGTAGCTGACCGAGCTACCTAAACGGTAGCAAGGCTAGGCCAGAAGGGGAGAGCTAGCCTTCCCCAACCGCTGCCTGGCTTGACGTGCACTGTGGGCCATCTGCGACCAAATCAACTTCCACAGCGAGTACCTTTTATATTATGTACTACAATACAGATACGTTGGTAACGGTATAGCTTCCATTTCAATAAAAGTTAAGTAACCTACCCTGGGGTCAAGATTGTCTGTCAGCAACTTTCCTTCCACGACTTTTAAGGCTGCCGAGCCCAACATGGCTACCCGCACAAGTATCTGCAGGGTTGGAGCACTGCGAGTCCACACAGACCCTGAGCGATGGTAGCTGGTAGCTATGAACAGGGGCGGAAGATTGCTGCGATTTTGCTGGAACTGCGTCTCAATTTCCAAAACCTCTTCTCCTGCAAAAACACAATGATACAATGCAAGAATTACAAAAAAGTAGTTAACATTGAAGATATTTTGTGGCTGAATTCACAGTACATTTTTACATAGTGGGTGCAGGATTTTGCTACTGTGGACTCGAGCATGTTAGCAGAATTTCATAGTTGCCAATAAAGTCTGTATGTGAAAATTTTTTCAACAATGACACTAGTATATAACCTCATTCTTACAGTTTAACCTCATCACATATTATCCAGAGTATACTAGTTCACATCTACTAGATGTTGCAGAATAGATGAAATCACAGTTGGTGCTGTGCAAGTCCACAATCTAGCACCAATACAGTTACTGCCTTTCCCTGAGCAATGTTGTTGGGGAAGAAGAAAAAAATCCACGCGAGAGCGAGAGAAAGAGACAGATAGACACAGAAAGAGAGAGAGAGAGAGAGACACACATGCAGAGACAGAGAGAGACACAGACACACACACTCTCTCTCTCTACCTTTCCCTACCTCCCCCCGTATTTCAAATGATGTTGTATTGAGCATTTAGCAAAACTTTTGCTGCAGTAGTAACTCAAATTTTTATAAACCATTTATTAACAACTATAATCCTAAAGAAATGTATTAAAGGTGCCACCTACGTATGCAATCAAAATGTGAACAAAGCTTCAATTAACAATTATTTATTCAATAATTGCTCAATATTTTCCACAAATTTTTACAAATGGCATGCAAGACACATTTTACGTGAGAACAGTTTCCATTTTTAATTTATATCGCTATGCTGTATCTTACAAAATGAAAATACTTTTAAAAAAGGTATTTTTACAATAATTTTATGGATGAAAAATCCAGTTCACATTATTTACTTGTGTGAATTATAATTGAAAATAATAAACATCGTTATATATAAAATCTGTCAGAAAAGTTGCACATAAGCAATCTTGNTCTTCTCCAAAACCAATGTTTGCCCTTGCAACACACATTATTTAAATACCAAATTTGCTGTATATTCTTTCCCGTCAAATGTGCATGGGTGCAACCTGGGTCTTTTATGTTCATCTTGGTTGAAGCTACAATGCTACGTAATTTTTTTTTGTAAAAATGGTAATATCCTGAAAATTACAAGAAAATAACAATTCAAACACACAAAAACCTGCAAAAATACATCATGTAACAATGTTCTCCTCTTTGAAGTACACACAGGGGTTTTTGTTTGAAAGAGATGTAATGAAATCTAACCAAAATACATAAAAAAACATACAACATGTAAAACCTTATCCATGCTCTCGGCCAGTCCCCCACTAGGCAGCAGCATTAACTGAAAATCAGGAAAATATCACATTAATAAGGAATGGAGATTACATCCAAAACTGAGTCTTCCACCTAAACTGGGAAGATTGGCAGGTCTGTGTGTCACAATGGCACAATCCAAATAGCTATGAACACTAGATCTACAATCCTCAATACCCACATTACAACCACCACCCACTAATGCTAAGAAATTCCCGCTTCAATACTGCAATCACAGCCAAACACATACGCTTCACCCTCAATGATCTGAAGAAACAGTGTGACGAAACAGGCATGGAAGATCAAACCATTATCAGTAATTCAAATATCCTTCTGGTTATCCCATACCATGAAGCCCTTGACAAACTCAGGACCGCCATGAACTCTGGATTCAAAATAGTAGCTTCTGCACCATGCATGCAAAACCTGTTCTCAAAACCACCCTGATGTGTTTATAACCACCTTCACACAAACTAGTAAGACCCAAGTTACAACCAGTTATAGAGTCCCCAACACTACCACATCCCTTAGATGTTCTCTCCCTTGTAAGAGGCGGTGTTGCAGCTCCTGCACTAATTACAGCAGAACCCCTTTTTTACATTCACAGATTTTACACTTTCCTGTATTTCGTACCTATTTTATCTGGCTCCATACAACTCTCATACAGCATAAATTCCCCTATTTTTACACTTTCCTGAATTTAGCAACATTTTTAGCAGGTAGGTCCCTTGAGAATTGTACAAAATGGTGTTTCACTGTACCAAACATTTACTTCCTTCCAAAGCACACAGATAAACCAAATAGTACACCAAACATCTCTTATCCAGGACAGCTACAACCGTGCTACAGAAAATGTGATATACCAGTTATGCAGAATACGTACGTAGGCTTTAAGACCAACATTTTCAGGAAGAGGAGTGAGTGAGTGAAAAGATTTGGGCGGCTCTTAACAGCGAGGTGTTGAGAGCCGATACAGGAAGAGGAGAGTGAACGGCGCCATAACTGATAAAAATATGTACATAAGTAAGTTTGTTCTTTTACATATATCACATAATTTTGGTACATTTAGTGATATCACATGAAAGCTCTCTAAGAAACATACAATAAAAATTGAGGGGATGATTACAAAAACCCGAAAAGTTAAGTTTTTAAAACGTTTAGAAAACAAGAAAAACTTCACAGCTTCATTCTGCTGCAAATTGAAATTGTAATGTTTTTATAACCTTTTCCTTAAACAGCAAGACATATGTTGCTAGTCATATTTGTGTTTTATTAATGTGTATTGTTTAGCTGGTGTGGTAGAAAATGTGTTTGACTACCCGGGTTTTCGCTGAAATTCTATGAAAAAACTGACCAGTCAAACGTAAAATATTCAGTAGTAAGTCCAAAACTAAACCAAAATTATATATTTCTAACAGTATTGTGGTAACAGAATAAATATCATGGAATAAGACAAAAGCATGATGGGTCAAAATATATAAAACAATCAAGACAAAATCTTAAATGAAAGTACGAAACATGACATAAAATCTATTTTACTTCATAGAACGTATCTAAGCCTCACGACCATCACTGTTGTCATCATTGTCGGTATTAATGTTTGAGTAATTTCAGTTCCAATACACGGTTGCAGTATTTCCAAGAGAGCCTCATAGTATGTTCGGCTGTTGGGGTTTTCTAAATATTGGATGAGGTTTCTTAAGTCTCGAATCTTCTCCACTTTTTGAGTCCAGGGGCTGAATCATAAGCAGGAGGAAGATTCATTGCTGTAGGCAGACCAAAATTTGTTGCTGTTATTTTATGACGAGTCGAGAGTCCATGATATGAATGTCTCAATTTGACATAAGCATCATCCCGAGAGATTTGCATACAACGAACTGCTTGTAGTTTGAAAGGTGGTTCAGGAGTTTTCAGAAACATGCTTTCAGTACTCTTCTTAATGTCTTTGAAGTCACGATGGGTTAGTTTTTTGAGCTTGAAGAGAGAAGGCTTAGCATGAGCCTTCATTACATTGTCATCCCATGTTCTTGGTACTTCAGCTGTTTTAGTTTTCCTTCTTTGTGCCGAAAGAAAAAAAAACTGATCATTAGGTAGGTAAGAGTGTCCATGATATGGGAACACATAACTCACTCTTTCAAGTGGTTTCAATATGTGAACCAAATAATACACGAAAAATACCATTGTTTTGTTTTTATTTTAACCAGAACAGCCATTGCTGATCAAAACAAGTTCTGCCTTACGATCATTGAGCGAAATATTGTTTATGTGATGAATAATCATAGACGTAACTTCATTAGATCCCTTCCTTCACTCGTGTTCCAAATATTGGTATATGGTGACGTTATCCCCCAAATCATGTATTTTAAATACAATGTACCACAATTGTTGTGAATAGTATACAACATTAGAAAGTATTTGGGAGGTGCAAATCTTGCATAGAATAAAAAGATAGACCTATTTACCAGACCTTACTATGATTTAAAAGAATACCTCTTTTTTTATTCACGAACACCTCAGCTTTTCTCAAATGCAGCATTTTTGGATTTCCAGGCCATTTCTATCTCTGTCAGATTCAGCAGCATTAAGTTTTTATTGCAAGAAATCACAAATTGTACATGTATCTGATCTAGGATATGAAAAGTGAATATTGAACGTTTTAAAAACCGCCCAGGTTTTGTAGGGAACGTTAATATGATACAAGCCCACAAACTCTGCTGGCATTTCCTTTATAGTCAGATCATCTGGTAAGTAATGATGGTCTGAATTATCTCACAAAGAGTAGTGAGACTTCCTAGCAGTAAGTAATTTTATGTGATGCTTAGACATANTCTCACGACCATCACTGTTGTCATCATTGTCGGTATTAATGTTTGAGTAATTTCAGTTCCAATACACGGTTGCAGTATTTCCAAGAGAGCCTCATAGTATGTTCGGCTGTTGGGGTTTTCTAAATATTGGATGAGGTTTCTTAAGTCTTATGTCAAATTGAGACATTCATATGATGGTCTGAATTATCTCACAAAGAGTAGTGAGACTTCCTAGCAGTAAGTAATTTTATGTGATGCTTAGACATAGAAACAACTCATACAGACATTTTATTTGGTCTGTTGTTTCTCCCACATTTGTCTCTTTGGGAAATAACCCTTCCATGATCAAAGAATGTTGCGGTCTTGTTAGTCTACCCTTGAAATCCAGTGCAGACTTAAGAAAGATTTTTTGCAACCCTTCACATCCTTCCCATCCATACAGACTTTGTAAGTGTACGAGCTGCATGGTCCTTTTCAAAATCCTGGGTCCTTGGATGATGCTGCACAATTTTGTGCACCCCGATTAATTCAGAAAGATGAGCATCTTGATCATTTTTAGAAGCCATTGCATGAAGTCATTTAGAATTTCGTGCCGAGCTTCCTCTCCAATCCTCACAAAACAATGTAGTCTGGAGCATTTATGAACAAATGTAGCCTGGAGCACCTATGAACAAATGTAGCCAGGAGCACCTATCAACAAATGTAGCCTGGAGCACCTATCAACAAATGTAGCCAGGAGCACCTATCAACAAATGATAATAAACCAGGTACTTATCAATAATTTTTGTCACTGATGCAATCCAACATTAGGACAAATTTTTCTGTTGTCATAATGATGTTTAAACCAGGTACCAAGCAAACAGGTAATAATAAGAACAATGCCGTGTGGTAGGCCCATTCTACAATGACACAGAAGTGTAAGACCATGGATGTGGAGCACGGACGCATATGAAAGTAATGTATGAAGCAGTGCCCTCTACAATATCTGCATGAACCATATTGGACAAGTTGGGTTCTGGTCATCAACACACATGACATGTTGGATTTTTGCAGAACCACATATATTTCACCTGCATCTACAGCTTGACTTATCGGTGCTTTGACAGAAACACAGGTGTAGGAACGTGGCTACCCCGCCTAACAAACAGATGGCACCACTAACTCATTTTTGAATGTTTTTGGCTAGTATTATTCTTGTAATCAACCCCTCAATTGTTTTACATCTAGTTAGGGTACTACAAGGACAGAGAAGTATTTCGTCCTTACGTGTCATCTCATTGTTAAAGTTGATGATGATGGGCTCAGTGTTCCAGTTGGTAGAACTGACCAAGTGCAGGAATCTGAAGAAAGCCAACTGCGGCTGCATTGGAGGCTCAAATGGCTCAGGATATAAATACAGCCACGCTATCAGTAGTTCTGTGGCAGTGTCTGGGAAGTGATATGCGTCCAAAAGTTGAGAAGACAGCCACCGTTTGGCCAGGCAACATGCTGGACCGTATGATGGGTACTGTTGGTGCACTCTGAAACATGTTCAAGTACAGTCACAAACTGAAAATTATGCTAACCAATTCAACTACACAAAATGAAGACCTTTCTGAAACTTGCTCCTTACCATTATTATCTGATACGGACAAAAAGCATATGGTGCACCAATCTTATTTAATTTCTAAATTTCAAAATGTCAAGAGGGGATGAACTGGGGGATTCTGGATACCTAAATATTAGTGCACCTTGTCTATCAGCACATGTGTCATTTAACCCTTTTAAGAAGTTCCTGGTTAATAAGCATTATTTTTTCAGTCCCTTCAGAAATGTCTTAAGAGAGTTTTACTGTAATTACAATAATAATTCTACAAACCTAGCAAAATAAAATGCAGTTAAAAATTTTTCAAGCAGTCAGTAAAATAAACTGTTTATGGAGAAAAGTTCATTAACAGGAATTAATACAGTCTGATCCATATATTGTGAACCTTCACCATTTGAATGGGTTAGAATTTCTCTTTGGGAGTTAGTAGACATTTAAATTGAATATTATGATGTGTGTACTTCTGGGAGATTTTTTCCCCGTGCACGATTATCGTTCATTGCTGATATTGAAAATGACTGTTATTGCAGAACGTATGCAGTGAACTTCTCTGTAATTACAAACATACTCACTTCAACAGTATGTTTTTGTGTTAAAAAAAATACTGGATGACAAATTTCCTTGTTAAAATGCAATGGACATTTCAAACAGAATTCTGTATGCACAATGTTCCAACCAAGCAAACAATTTTGTTGATAGGGAAAAAGCTTAAGAAAACTGGTTCGTTTCTTAGCAGGAGTGGGAAACATTAACCTGCAATGTCTCTCAAGTGTGTGTGGACGATGTTTGAGAATGTTTACTGAACTACCAAAGAAATTGTTGCGCCAATTAAGCCAGGAGACAGGCTACTCTTACGGCACATGTCAGAGAGCAGTAAATAAATCACATTTACAAGCAAACAGAGAGTATGCGGCGTAGAAATTTAAGCAACCAAGACTTGTAAAAGTGAGTACATTATTGCCAATGGTTGCAGGCTCTTCTTAAGGTAAGGCTTGACATTCTGTCCATAAACATCCACGAACATACTTTACAGAAGATGTCTGGTTTCACCTGTTCAGATACATCAATTCCCAAAATAGCAGATATTGGGCTACTGAAAACTCCCATATTCTCCATGAAACACCATTGCATTCTGTAAATATTGCGGTCTGGTGTGCTCCCAGAATGGTTCAGCCCATTTTCCCCAACAAAACAGTGAACACTCAGGTTTACAGATGCATCTTCAATGAATGTGTGGAACAACTCAAAGACGATGAGTTGACGGAAGGATACTTTAAAAAAAATCACATGTCTAACGAGTTCATGTAACCAACTTCTTTGATGGCCACGTAATCTCAAAGAACCTGTGCTGCCCCCCCCCCCCTCTCATAATCCAGATTTAGACCTCTGGGACTACCTGGATTAAAAGTGTATAAGAATTGACCACATACACTTGCTCAACTCTGAGAGAACATCAGGAATGAAATCACAAACAGTCACTAGGATACATTACAGAAGTCACAGGATACGGTGCAAAGGGTACAATTGTGTTTGGATGCAGGTGAAAGTAATTTCCAACATTTTCTGTGTGACAAAAATTATTTTCCCACAGTTGATGTTCAGTTAAGAAGTGCTTTCATCTGTGTATTTTTTTTGTTCAGTAGTTATCAGTAATTAAAATAGTAGAGGATTAAATGAGTGGTGAGTAAGAGATATTTGGGTGACTCTCAACAATGAGGACTTCAGATTAGATTGGGGTGAAGCGACGTGGATATGGGACAGCGCCAGAATGCAGGGGCAGGGTAAATGGGAGATCCCGAAGAAAACCAGCTGACCAGTAACATTGTACAGCACGATTTCCACGTACGAAAATTCAGAAGAAGTGACCCNATCCCGAAGAAAACCAGCTGACCAGTAACATTGTACAGCACGATTTCCACGTACGAAAATTCAGAAGAAGTGACCCCGCCGGGAATCATACCCAGTACACCTTGGTGGGAGGCAAGCACTCTAGCCACTATGCCATCTGCAGTCCAGATCAANCGCCGGGAATCATACCCAGTACACCTTGGTGGGAGGCAAGCACTCTAGCCACTATGCCATCTGCAGTCCAGATCAAACAAAACAAAATTCTAACAAAATAATTATTTTTGACAAATAGCTAGTCAATAGTTACTTGAATAATTATTTCAGTTCACACCTCTTTAAATATCTCTGTAGTGCACATATACAGAAAATAATATAACACACATAACATAAAAGCAAACACCTTAAAAATATAACTAATTTTTTTTAAAATCTGCTAATTTTTTTTTTCTGTAACATTTAAATACTTCTCTATTTGCACAAAACATTAATGATTATACTATTNTAAATCTGCTAATTTTTTTTTTCTGTAACATTTAAATACTTCTCTATTTGCACAAAACATTAATGATTATACTATTATGTATGCCAGTTTGGATATACAAGTCACATTTAAAAGGAGTACATATGTACAGAAACATTCTGTGAAATTGTTGTTTGTGCCAATATGCGTATCTCGCTACATAAATGTTCTGGAAATACAACTTTTTGCCAGAAACGGGGAAAAACAATTTATCTATGCCCCAATTTTTTTTTTTTTTACTTCTATCATATTAAGTGTATTCATGGATAAAAAAATTTGTGGAAATGGACAAATAATACATNTTTGCCAGAAACGGGGAAAAACAATTTATCTATGCCCCAATTTTTTTTTTTTTACTTCTATCATATTAAGTGTATTCATGGATAAAAAAATTTGTGGAAATGGACAAATAATACATTTTTAAAGCATGCCTATAATGCTGTAGTTTAATATNATTTTTAAAGCATGCCTATAATGCTGTAGTTTAATATGTCTGCTTTCATCGTATGTAATAAAGTCCGACTGGTATTGATCTAATTTTCACACTACAGCAACACAATGGAAACACTGCACGCCTTGCGCATAGGAGCGATGAGGTGCTAGGGGTGCATGTTACTGTTGCCCCTCGCCTCTTGACCTTTAACATGCAGCTACATACTCCTCTTAACTGAGAGGGTTCGAGAAGTCTGAATGCAAACAGCAAGAATTATTTTATGGAAATTCTTACAAATAACTAATTGCTTTATCATCTAATTTCCTGGCACTTAAAAATTAGGTTTTAAATAAAATACTTTTCTATTTACTTTTCATTGTATTAAAAATCAATTTATTAATATCAATGTACCCAATATTACAAATATTGATATGTTAACACTGATATATCAATGTAAAATATTGGTTATTGTTCGATATATCGATACTTAAATATCAATATTTTGGCTTTTGATTCCCATTCCTACAATAAAATTATGAAATTTTACGTAATGAGAACAATTCACAAATTGATCGGTACCAAGGTCGAATGATTATCGTTGCACGTACGATTCAATATATATCGACCCGAATCACTATGGCGTTCGTTCACGGGCAGAATAACGCCTAATATGTATTTGATTTGTAAATGAACATCTCTAACCAAAAATATTGGTGATATGACGATATGACACAGATGAATAATTTTTGTTAAATGTAGTAACTACGCACTAAACATTTGTGCTGTATTTGTAAAAAATGCTGACTTTACACATCTTCCGTGTTTTGTAATTTGTGATTAGGTTCTTGACAACTAGCAAATGCAGCATTTGCAATTGCAACTATTGCAAAACCGATTAAGAATGCCAAAAATAGTTACTGTTTTACATCATGCCCGGGAGTTTGAAAGTGAAGGGTTTTTGTGTTTTATAAACTGACCAAAGCCCAAATACTGCGATGTAAACACTGAGAGGGAGTGAAAAGACATGTGCTTAAACACTGCTGTGCCATATGCATAGAGATTTAGTTAAAGTGGAGGACATAAGAACCACTGCATTGGATGCAAATTTGTGTAATTTTTACTATCTACAAATGAACAAACACTGTATGTGGGTGATTTAAAAATCTTGTAAAACTCAAACACTAGCGAATGTTCTTAAGCAGTTAAAAATATCTTGATATAGTACAAGATTGATCACACAAGACTGTGACGTGACAATGTATGTTGCAGGACAAGTGTGCTCTCGTGAGGTTGTCTTTCATCCATATTGCTAAACATTTTTGAATGTTTTCCACTTAAATATGTACTAATTAAAATGAATAACAAATTCCATTTAGTCTGAAAAAAANAAACATTTTTGAATGTTTTCCACTTAAATATGTACTAATTAAAATGAATAACAAATTCCATTTAGTCTGAAAAAAACAACAGATTCATGTTATAATAATAAAGCATGAATTTTTATGCTAAAAAAAAGTTTGACAAAATTAAATAATTTTTGTGATGAAATGATAAAATTTTAATAATGAAATTATCTAATTTTATTTACTGCAAAGTAGGGCCCTATAAGGCCCAGGGACAGTTGCTAAAAGTGCCAGGGAGAGATTTGAAGGAGTGCTTCTCACATGCACAGCTCGTAAGTGGCCTGCTTCAGAGTAATCTCACTTTGCAACTTGATAATCCTAACACCGAAGGGCGTAACCACTCAAGTGGTGTACATAGATACCTTTTGATAAAAGAAATCAGTAGCTGCTTGGTGTAATACAAATGGACAAAGCTGAAGACAGAAAGTTAATAGTGTTATATGAAAGAAAATGTTAAATACGGAAATGTCACTACAAAGTTATACTACATGTATAAGGCAATGCCTGTGGTATCTGCTAGCTGCGTCGCACACACAATGACAGATACACAACATTATACAAAGATGCAAATTTTATTCTGGTGGTAGGCAACTAGTAATTCTGTTCTACTCCTGGTTATGTATTTCATGTTTTATGGAAATTATTGTGTAGACCACAATTTCCAACTTTTGCAATATATTAAGTTTAAATTAGGACTTACAGCTACATATTAATAATAAATCACTAATCAGATGTGGAGACTCTCCATCGCACCCACATTTATGGTAAATAAAATGTGCTATCATCATTAGCAATTTCGTCATAAAAATATTTTCAGTTTGTCAAATACATTTTAATGCAAAAAATGTACATGTTTTAATTAGAACATAGAACTGCTGCTTTTGTAAGAATTTCAATCATACCTAAATGTAANTGCAAAAAATGTACATGTTTTAATTAGAACATAGAACTGCTGCTTTTGTAAGAATTTCAATCATACCTAAATGTAACTTGTTATTAATTAGTTTTAATAAGTACATATATCCATCAAAACTTTTAAAAATATTTAACAATAAGTGTTGTATATTTTTATGTACAATATCGTGTGTGTGGTCGTGGAACTATGCAATGCACATGTATCCAGTATCTCGCAAGTAGTCTGGCGGCATTCCCAGGAGGAGCAGCTAATACCAAGATGGCGAGGCAGTAAGCATGATGAGTGTCCATAGTTATCCTTCTCTCTTGAGTGCTTATCGATCAAATCCTTATTGGGTTGGCAGGCGGTAGAGCTTGTGTACCGGTCGGCACAAATGTCCCTTTTGGGTGCACATTTCCACCACTCTGATGATGTCTGCTCCAGGATGTAACTTGACGACTCTGGCAAAGCACCAGCCCAATGAGGGTATACGTTCTTCAATTACAAGGACCAAATCTCCGGCAGTGAGTCCTGGTTGGTTGGTTTGCCACTTTCCCAGAGGTTGCAGTTGTTGAAGATACTCACGATACCATAGTCTTCAAAACTGATTGGAAAGTGCACACACCATTTTCCATCTCCGAGACAAGCAGAATGCACTATCACTGTTCTCATCACACGATTCAGGGACAGCTGCAAGGGGTCTACCAATAAGAAAATGCCCCGGTGTGAGGGCAGCAAAGTCACATGGGTCGGATGATGATGGTGTTAATGGTCTGGAATTGAGAACAACTTCAACCTTAGAACACAATGTCATTAACTCCTCCAAAGTGATAATCAGATTACCAATGTACCAATGACTGGATGAAGGATTGTTGAAGCTATCTTGCCGGGTCCACACAAATTGGTCCCACAATCCGAATAGACGCTTGTGCACAATCCTCGTCTTGACACAAACCAATTTAAGGCTGCAAAAAAACTATCAGCAGTTAGATCAGTCACAACCTCAATGTCTACTGCCTTAGTTGCTAAATAAATGAGTAGTGCCACGACTTAACTTGTTTAATCTGATGGAAATGGGTCCAGCATAATCTACTCCCGTCTGCTCAAAGAATTCAGAGGACATAACTGTCTCTGCCGACATATCACTCGTAAGTGGAGGAGTGTTCACAGGTCGACACCGGAAGCACGGGACACACCTGAAGACTCTAGAACAAATTAGGGATCGGACTAACAAAATCCAGAATTTCTGTGATACGAGAGACTGCAGTAACTGTGGTGCTGTATGCAGATATCTCCAGTGGTAATTATCTACCAATTCTCCAACCACTGCATGGTCTTACGGCACTATGACTGGGTGCTAAGTTGCAAACTCTACGTTGGCATTGGACAAGAGACCACCTGCCCTGAGCACACCATACGAATTCAGAAAGGGTGNATGAATCCAGAAAGGGTGCCAAGAACTATATTCATGATGAACAAGGCTTTCCTCCATTGAGGCGTTTCAAGTTGTCATGTAGGCGAGCATGTTGGATGCATTTGAGTACACAAAGGGCAGCTTCCTCCAGTTCCAAACTTGTTAAGGAACCACTGTTACAAAGTTGTGTTTTGGCACGTCTGATGCAACGCCTAACATAAGCTATAATGCGAACCAACTTGGGCCATGATGAAATTTGTTGGAATACAGGAATTTCATGAGTGTTCATCAAGGCGAATTGAGAAGTTTTGAGCTCTGGGATATTGTCATCATGCCCCGACACAGCGGACAGTGGCCACTGTTGAGGTGGGTGGACTAGCCAACCAAGGCCATGCCNGGCACGTCTGATGCAACGCCTAACATAAGCTATAATGCGAACCAACTTGGGCCATGATGAAATTGTGAAGTTTTGAGCTCTGGGATATTGTCATCATGCCCCGACACAGCGGACAGTGGCCACTGTTCAGGTGGGTGGACTAGCCAACCAAGGCCATGCCACCAGAGGTCGTGAGAGAGAAGGTCAGGAGAGAGTAAGCCACGNCAGGTGGGTGGACTAGCCAACCAAGGCCATGCCACCAGAGGTCGTGAGAGAGAAGGTCAGGAGAGAGTAAGCCACGAGGAGGAACCCACTGATGAATTTGACACAAGCGGTTAGCCACAAAGGTTTTCAGAAAGTATGGAGGTGACTTTATTCAAGCGAAAGCAACACTGGAATCAGTCCACATATGGGTTGCAGAGATATGCAAGTACTGGCTGAGGAAGTTGTGGCAATAAAAGATCAGTTTTGCCAGTAAATGAGCCCCACACAATTCTAAAAGAGGGAGAGGGAGAGACACTTGTTTTAAGGGAACTACCCGTGCCTTAGCCATTACTAGATGAACACACAGGTTCCCTTCAGTGTTCGTACTCCTCAGATACACGACTGCTGCCTAGGCTCTCTCAGAGGCGTCGGAAAATCTATGCAATTCCCCACTGACCACATCAGGGTATATGAAGCGTGGCAAGCTAAGGGTTTCAGTTTCAGTTAGACCATCCATAAATTGATTCCATGTTGCCTGAGTTGACCTGGGGTAAGGGGTCATCCAAATTCAGTCCTTGAGTCCAAAACCATTGCTTTAGAATTTTGGCCCACACAGTTAATGGAGCAAGCTAACCCATAGGATCATATATGTGTACAATATGCGAAAGGGTCCTTCACTGGATTCCAGTACACACCAAGGATGTTCACAACAGTACCTGATGAGAAGTCTAGCCCCGTAGGACTTTCACAATGGGTCGCAGGCACATCACTGGGGAGCTGAGGCTCATTACTTGACCATTCCCGAAGCTCAAACCTACCCCGGCGTAAAAGTTTGACCAGCTGAATTTTCAACAAATTAGCTTCATCTAACGATATTGCGCATGTTATGATATCATCTACAAAGATGTGGTTCTCAAGAGCATTGGCAGCTAGTGGATATTCATCACCTTCACCAGACGCCAACTGACGCAATGTACCAATTGCCAAGAATGGAGATGGTGTGAGGCCATAGGTTACTGTATTCACCGGATAAACTGTAAGGGGTAGTGATGGGTCCTCACGCCAATGAACTGGCATGGTCAGTCAGCCTCATCGACCAAAACTTAGCAATACATTTGCTTAATGTCAAATGAAAAAACTACACTTNCTGGCATGGTCAGTCAGCCTCATCGACCAAAACTTAGCAATACATTTGCTTAATGTCAAATGAAAAAACTACACTTTAGAGACTAAATCTTAGAATTACGTCATTGATGACATTCTGAGGTTTAGGACCTGGGAGTAAAATGTCATTGAGTGAAATAATATTGGAGGTCTGTGCGCTGCCATAAAAAACAACCCTCAATTTGGTTGTAGAGCTAGATGTTTGGAGCACTCCATGATGAGGGATAAAACACACTGAGGTTTGTCGGCCACTATCCTGTTTGCAAGAGGGGGTATATGACTCTATGTAACCTACCTGAACATAGTCAGTCAAGAACTCTGTATACATAGTCTTCATCTCAGGCTGTGATTAAGTTTCCTTTCTAGCGAACAGAATATACATTTGGCAATTTCGTACGAAATCCCAAGAGTTTGGGCCTGGGGTTTAAAGGGAAGAGAAATCTTGTATCTCCCAGTATCTACTCGTGTTTGAGTATCCTTGAAGTTTTTTTCACAATATTCTTCTTCGGATGGCTTTGTATTGACCTGAGGAGGCTCTTCAGTCTCCCAGAATTGTTTGAGGATGACATCCAACAAGCTCTCCATACCAACAAACATAGATACAAGTCCCTGCTCGGTATCTGTACAGGACTCAGGGTATTCCCCCAATAACACCCATCCCAACTTGGACTCCAATACTGCAGGCATGTGTTGTCCCAACTATAACCATCCACTCATACCAACACGGGCAAAGACATCAGCAGCCACAAGTATATCGATGGGAGCAAGTTTATCGCAGTGAGGACCTGCCAAAGGAAGGGAACCCAACTGAGCACGAACACAGGAATCAACAGACACGTGGCAAGGTGCCAGTAATCTTGGACACAACAAAGAGTAAGTGAGAGAATGTACACTGAGGTTCTATTGATGACTGAATCTGACAGGTNCTGGCATGGTCAGTCAGCCACATCGACCAAAACTTAGCAATACATTTGCTTAATGTCAAATGAAAAAACTACACTTCAGAGACTAAATCTTAGAATTACGTCATTGATGACATTCTGAGGAATAGGACCTGGGAGTAAAATGTCATTGAGTGAAATAATATTGGAGGTCTGTGCGCTGCCATAAAAAACAACCCTCAATTTGGTCGTAGAGCTAGATGTTTGGAGCACTCCATGATGAGGGATAAAACACACTGAGGTTTGTCGGCCACTATCCTGTTTGCAAGAGGGGGTATATGACTCTATGTAACCTACCTGAACATAGTCAGTCAAGAACTCTGTATACATAGTCTTCATCTCAGGCTGTGATTAAGTTTCCTTTCTAGCGAACAGAATATACATTTGGCAATTTCGTACGAAATCCCAAGATTTTGGGCCTGGGGTTTAAAAGGAAGAGAAATCTTGTATCTCCCAGTATCTACTCGTGTTTGAGTATCCTTGAAGTTTTTTTCACAATATTCTTCTTCGGATGGCTTTGTATTGACCTGAGGAGGCTCTTCAGTCTCCCAGAATTGTTTGAGGATGACATCCAACAAGCTCTCCATACCAACAAACATAGATACAAGTCCCTGCTCGGTATCTGTACAGGACTCAGGGTATTCCCCCAATAACACCCATCCCAACTTGGACTCCAATACTGCAGGCATGTGTTGTCCCAACTATTACCATCCACTCATACCAACACGGGCAAAGACATCAGCACCCACAAGTATATCGATGGGAGCAGGTTTATCGCAGTGAGGACCTGCCAAAGGAAGGGAACCCAACTGAGCACGAACACAGGAGTCAACAGACACATGTGGCAAGTTGCTAGTAATCTTGGACACAACAAAGAGTAAGTGAGAGAATGTACACTGAGGTTCTATTGATGACTGAATCTGACAGGTTATTTCCCCTTTCAAGCTGAAAGAGCCAAGACAAAGGCCCACGATCCTTTTCACCGGCTTTGTGTAAGGGCAATGAGAGGAATTCCGGAGATGCTTCAGAGATAATAGATGCTTGCGCTGCACTGTCCAGTAAACACCGCATAACATGAGGCTTTTTGTCCGCACCGTAAACCTTCACCAAGGCTCTACACAATAATACATCCCGAGCCGAAACACCTGTGAACGTTTCCCCTGGAAGCTGTGAGGGGTCCAACGTTATGTCTTGGAGAATTGAAGATACAGTGGGCTTATCTCTGTGGAGCAGGGTATGATGCTTTTGCTGACACTGATAACATGTGCAAGTAGAGAGACATGATGCTAGCCTGTAAGCTGTCCCAAGGCAACCGAAACATAATTTTTTGTTCTGAGCTATTTGTTGTTTGTCTGTAGGTGAGGCATCAATTAATTCCATACACTTGTACACAGAATGGGTGGTTTGCTGACACACTGCACAAGATCTTGTTTTAGGTTCTGAACTGGTAATAAATACTGCCTTTTGTTGTGAGGTTGTATGACTTGACTCATCAGCAATGGCTTCCGAGACATGTTATTTGCACTAACCTTATTTTCCACATCAAGAGCACATTTTTAATACTCTAAGACTGAACAAAATCTATGAGTTCAGAAANCATCAGCAATGGCTTCCGAGACATGTTATTTGCACTAACCTTATTTTCCACATCAAGAGCACATTTTTAATACTCTAGAAGACTGAACAAAATCTATGAGTTCAGAAACCTTAAGAATTGTGTCAGTGCTGTCGGTATGTGAGTTTTCGAGCATAAACACATCCAATTTGCGTATCAAAACTGTGACCAGAAACCGGGTTATTGTTTGCGATATAATGGCCCAAGCCTTCCAGAGCATGAGCGTTCTCATTGAAGGTGTTGACAGCAGGCAGATCCAGAATTCTGTTCATGTATAGGGTAGTGAGTTTCCTGATGTTCTGGTACTGGGATATGAGAAGTTCCCAAGCTACTGTGTAGTTTTCAGTTGTAATCAGTAAGATTGTTTACAAACTGTAAAGCTTCTCCCTTGAGGCATCCCAACAAATATTGAAATTTCTCGATATCTGCTAATTCCCGATCGTCCTGAATTGTCGCCTGGTACAGCTGGGAGAACATGGGCCAGTCGTCCCCTGACCTAAAAAGGATAGCAAATTAATTTTCTGCAGACGTACATCTGCAGACAGGGCGGCAAGAGAAGACGTCAAAGAAGTTTGTGCAACATGAGACGACAGAAATGAGGTTTATGAGACATAGTGTGTTGGACAACTGGACATAAAAGGACTCGTGCTTTGCAGTAAACACATTTTCATCCAAATCCTCCAAAGGGTCCATTTGCAAAAGTTTGTTGCACAGCGTGTTTACTGCACCTTCAATAGCGTCGAGTTGTGAACCAAACGCATTCATTTCGTAAGCAACATTCAGCGTGACTTCAGGAGCCTTAATCAGTGCTTGTCCCCTATCATTTGTGTGTTTAAGCATACTTTCTTGGAGCCTGAACTTAAGCAAAAAAATCTTAAACCCCATTGCTATGATCACAACATCAAACAAAATAACAGCAAAACGTAAGGAAACAAATACTGTACAATACACGTGATCGGCAAAATGCCAGATGAGCTAATAAGTTATGTCGACATTTCCAATGCAACATAAATATATTTGCGAAAACACTCCTCATCACAGAAGGAAGAAACAAGATACAGACACGTAATAACTCTCCCATGTGCCAAAAAATATCAACGAACGAGAGAAAATGGAAACAGCAAACCTTACGTTTTCGATAAAAAATATCACCAAAACTGAAGATTTCATCACATAATAATGAAGAGGGGCGGAAAAATCTTCATTTTATTTGAGGATGCTTGAGTTGCAAGAGTGGTTTCAGAGTGGCGGCGCGGTCTCTTCACACGTTTTACACTTTACCACAATCTCCGGATACGAAATCTGACCACATAGGAAAAGCACTCGCGAGAGAAGGATAACGTTGGACACTAATCATACGCCATCTCGGTATTCACTGCTCCTCCTGGGATTGCTGCGGTACTACTTGTGAGATACTGGATACATGCGTGCTGCACACTGCATAGTTACACGTCCTCACACACAATATAGTACATGAGAATATACAACAATAAGGATGAAAGGATAATCTGACGAGAGATCACGTGATCATGTAACACACATTGTCACAGTTGCAGTGAATTTTGTGAGATTAGCCTTGTACTTTGCCAAGATATTTAAAACTACTTAAGAACACTCACTAGAATTTGAGTTTGCTAAGAATCTTACACCAACCACATACAGTTACTGTTCACGTGTAGGTAACAAAAATTCTAATTATAACAAAAAACACTCTATCCCTTTTAATAAGTTGTTGCATCCCACAGAATCACCATATCTTGACCCTTGAAAGAGTATTTCAATTTTTGCTTGTACACTTAGTGTATTTTGGGTACATGACTCTCCCTTAGTGTTTTCACGCAAGGCAATCGCCCTCCATCTATTAAGTATAGTATTAATGAAGAAAAGAAAAATAATAAAACTGTGGTAAAATAAAAATAACAGCAAATACAGGCAAAATGCTTACTCACTGTTAAATATTACTACAACACAAACTAACAACAAGTAAAGATTTTATTACAGAAAAAATAAAAATACTCCTTTCGTAGCACACGTTTCCACAAAGTTTCTAATTGCATAGCTGTTGAGTTCTTACTGCGGAAAGTGGCAGAAAAATCTTTCTTTTCTTGGCAATCAGAAAATTGCTGCCAACAGATATGTGATTTTTACACATATTTCCTTCACAGTGTGGAAGTTTATTTTTATGGACTACACTATCACTGTTCACTGTGCATACGGCACATCCACACAACAGTGTGTTATGCATGTGTCTTTTGGCGCTCACTCAATGTTTACACAGTCACGTAACACAGCAGTATTTGAATTCTGTTCAGTTTATCAAACACTTTAAAACTCCTGGGCATGAAAAAAAAAAAGTTACTATTTTTTGGCATTCTAAACTAATTTTGCAACGTAACTAGAAAACTAAAATTAGTAGCCTCACTCTTTATCATGAACCTAACAACAAATCACAGAAGACGAGTAAAGTTGGGTGTGTTTATAAATAATGCACAAATGTTTATTGCATAATTATTTCATTGACATAAAGAAATATTCATCTGTGTAATATCTACATATTTACGTTCATAATATCACCAACATTTTTGGTCAGAATTGACTGTATAAAAATAATACAAAATAGGTTATCCATGTTTTTGCATGTGAACGAAAACTAGCGATTCCGTTGATATAATGAATTATACTACCGCAATAACTTTTTGACCTTGCTACCAATAATTTTTGTTAGAGAGTAAAACTTTGTTTAGGTTTTCTGAGTCAACAACGTGATTACCACAAATAATTTAACTGTTATCAGCATATATGTGAAATAAATGCAAGATAATGCAGTATCAAGAATTAAATATGGCAAAAATAACTGTTTGTAAGAGTTTTCAGAGTAAACACCGCTCAGCATTGTGATTGTGGGAACATTTTATAGAGCAATTTTGTTGCTGTTTCGTGAATACGGGAATTATTACAGCATTTCAGAAATAAATACAACTTCTCCATATTTTGCATTATTTCGCAGTTCGCAAACATTTCTCTGCCCTAACATTGCACAAACTTAGGATGCTAATAAAAAAAAACTATATCATGAATACAGTAATTAATTTCTTCAAGGTGTTGAGGCCTAATTCCTCAACTTCTCTTTTTTCTAAACAAAAACTTTCCCCGGTGGCTACAAAATTTAGCCTCTTCTTCATTTTCGAGATTGCCAGTGACCATGATTTACAATTCCTTTTCCTCTTTTACAAACATCCACGCAGGTAGATAATTCTATATGGGATTGCCAGTCATTTACTGAAACACAAAGTATCTCACCTGTGTAGAGCCCCAATCAGCGTAGGCAGGTGAACAATGGCTTTCTCAAGTGCTAATGATTCCTCTGTGTCAACATACGCTGTCACTCCTTGAGGTGTCACCTGCTTCTTCAACAGTCCAACTTCACTGGGATATGCCAACTGCAGCCGGAAGACAAATCCACTCTGAATACCAAAAAAAAATAATGTAACAAGCTGGAAATGTACAAAATAATAACAATACAGACCCAGGAAACCATTCTGATGTCCATTACTTATAAGATGTTTAGGAAGTACATGGTTGTGACGATAAGGCCTTGGTGGCATTCCCATAGATTTAACAGCAATAAAATATATACCATAAACATTTTCCAATACATTGTTCCAAAACTAAAATATACACAAAAATAAACAACTTTATCACAAGCATATTTTGACAGAACAAACCATAACCACCTAAGTAACAGGTGTAATTTAAAAGCTGACTGTATCAGAGAAATAAATTATTGATGAATAGACATTTTTTGAGAACAATATTAAATTGCAAAATGAAATGAAATGCCACAGCATTTATATTTTCACTTCTGTCGACACAAAATAAAAACCAACTGTTATATTTAACATTGCATACTGATAAGACTTTCCCTTAACCAATGATATTGAGACAGAGGAGTCACTGCATGCTGGTTAACAGAGACTACCTGTTATTACCACGTTCTTTTAAAATATATTGTCTCGGAAACCTACAAAACTGCAATTAATTTGCTTGTTATTGCTTTTTAAAAGTAAATCAAATTATAATTTTCAGTATTACAATAATTTATATTAATATTTTATTCAAATATTTACTGTAAGGTTTCTTTTTGCTTCCTCCTTTCCAAGAATGCCTAATAAGAAAAGCATTGTTACGAGAATGCTGATCAATGGAGAACATGCTATATTTTTAACTGCTACCATATATTTCTCTAGAAACATTACAAAATTAAAAAAAATTTTACATCTTTACCTGATGCATGTTTTATAAGGCACTTCCAACACATTTACCAACGGAAAGAATGGAGAGTACAGTTTTACAGAAAATACAATTTGAATGACATTTAAAGATGACTGTCAAAATCACACCAATGTGAAATGTGTGTATAATCTTTTCACTGTACATACCTTCCATACATGAACATGCGTAGTGAAAGGAAGAGTTGTAATCCTGCGTTGTTGAGACAGTCCTTTCGCTAGTTCAATGTAAAATGCTGCTTTTATACGCCACACTGCATCCAAATCATTTGGCCACTTGTTACTCAATGCAAGATGTATAACACCTTCAAACACAAAAAATTCCAACAAATGAAAGAAATCCCTGCCTCCTACGACTGCACGTATTTCAACATAAACAATGACTGGTATATTTACAACAAGGTTTGCAAATTACTAGCGTTATGTGAATGAGATGAGACTTATTTTCTCAAAAAATTAAATCAAAATATATGTAATGAACTTTTATGAAACTGAAACAAAATTGGAAAGTAATTTTATAATAGCTCAGTCATAATGAATTTCATAATTTTATAGCAAGTTATCCATTATAACAAATTTGTTGCAAAATCAAACAAAAGAAATCGAAGATAAGAAGTATTTACAACAGGGGTTCTTGTCAATTTATGTGGTTATTTTAGTTATACAATAATGGAACCAAACAGAACAGTTTACACACTACAATTTTCTTTCTGGTGAACTAAATAAACATTCATTTAATAACTGAATAGTTATTGATGTTCAGAATTTTTGTTTCGTTACAACTTTCGGCAACCAAAACGGAAATGAAAGTAGTAGTTCTTCATTTTCATCTTGGTATACAGAATATTTGTACAACCCTACGAATAACACTAATTAGTTCCATGTTTTAGCACAGTGTTATTACCGCAATGTTTAAATTAGTGGCAACTACAAATTTGGTTTTTCTTTTATTTTGTAACCACTAGAGCACAAATTAACACAATAAAAATATTTATTACACTTTCACAGTAAGACTTGAAAAAATTATAAACCCACAACAGGGAAAAAAAAAACATCCTGGCACATAATCAACAGTATCATCAATGGTCATATAGTACAATATATATTTATAAAATAATTTTTTTAATGTGAAGCGCAAGTCATACAGTAGGTAATCTTTTCAGCTCTGAGGCAAGTTATAGGCCTGAGAGCAGTTATCACCAGTTAACTTTGACGCGTGACGTCTGTGCCGGGGACGTTATGGTAGGGCTAGTTTTAGGTGTGTCGGTCAGACATGTGGCTGGCTGTCAAGATTGACTTATGGTTTGTTCACTGGAGCCCGGCCGAGATACAACCTGGGGCACGTGGTTTGGTGGCTTGGTAGAAAGTCTGGAGTGTGCCGAATGACTACGTATTACCGGACTGCACACTGCAACTGGTTTACCTTTGACAGCCGTCGCCCGGGGTAGCTCCTGGCTCTGTTTCAACTGGGGTTGGCTCCTGCTGGAGTTCATGCCCAGGCTCCGCTGAGGTGGCACAATGGGTTTGCGAGACCTAGTGATACGTTGAGTCCTTGACAGATGGTGACAACGACCAGATGTGGTTCTCCGGTGGTCTTGAATGGGGGCTGAAATAAGGTGGGGGAGGGAGCTGGGAGGTGAGGCCTCTCCAACTGTTGAGTGGCTTGAGCTCGTTCCCGGGGAGTTATGCTACAAAGTGCAGTTGGGGCTGGGTTACAGCTCAAGTTAAGCTTGGAATTAGTAGCTGCCTTTCTAATACGCAACCTGGTACCACTCCTACGGGTGTAAGGCATGTAGGTAGGTTCTACGGTAGGCCACGCAAGAGAGGAGCAGGTGACAAAGTATCCTTACTAAGTGTTGAGCCAAGCCGAGGCCGAGCCAAACAGAGTCGTACCCAAGTACTCTAACCGGCGACAGTTCAGCGCAGTGATTAGAGAGGTATGTTTACCCCGGGAGTCCGACAACGACGTGGGTGGATGAATGAATGAATTGGACTGACTGACTAACCACCTTGTGGTTGTGACCTAATGGTTAGGGCTCTACCATACTGCACACTAGGTGCACAGTATGGGTGGTTGTCTAATATGTATTGTTCTAACGTACGTGCACCCGGTTAAGGGAGCCCGCAGTCCTACAATAGGTTCGGAAAATAGGTTAGGAATGCCGCGGTCTCTTGCTCTTCCCTGGTGGGCTGATGTCTACGGAAGTTGGAGTTACAGTCACCCTTAGCAATGAGTACTCAAAGTTGATAGAAAAGGTGTTTACTCCAAGAGGAATAACAGGGTGGCTAATACTAACTCCTAATTTACCAAGAACTGTAATGAAAGTTAACCTACGCAAACCAGGTGAAGGAGACCTGGGTCTGAAATAACAAAGCAGATGCGGCTAGGTAGCTATTATACTAGCTAATCCTAACTAACTCGATGCTTGTTGTCCAGAAGGGACTCGGGTACCACTACCAGAAAGGTAGTGGGTGTAGAAAAGGGGTGTTGACTTCTTCGGGGGCTTCTGGTGAAGGTCTTGAAGAGCGTCTGGTAGGTCGCGAAGACGTCAGTGTTATCAGAGAGCTCCAGCACTGAAAGTGGTGGAGCGAGCTGCTGATAATGAACTGTTGTTCTGCAGCTGTGCACGGACATATATTCCACCTGCCCGCGGGTTCTCCGAGGTGCAAGGGTGGCAAGGTGAGCTCCTCTTCCCGTGGGCGGAGCTGTGCTCTCTGGTGCCATCTCTCTGTCCGTGGCAAAAGCAGGCGTCTCTGCCATGCGGGGTGGCATCTGCGGCATGAGCTTAGACGCTTAGTTGGCGCGCTAGGCTGCCTTCTATCACATGAGAGGGGTTGGCGTGACATCTGATAATAAGGCGAACGAACTTGGCTGCCTATGTCCGTGAATACCCTCGTGTCTAGGGGCGAGCTGGTACACACTGGATGCAAGTTATTTGAGGTTCACACCACACCTGAGTAACGTGATTCTACGTGCAGATGAGACAAAGTCGTGTTTATATTTACTTATCAAAGAGCGCCACGCATCAATTTTGCAATGCATACCACCTAGCACCAGCTGTCTCGGTAAGCAGAACTAACAAGGTCTTGTGGTGGGTGTTGGGGCTCGGCAAGTGACATCTGGGGTGCCTGCTACATCTGGTCCCTCCCCTGGTCTTGGATAGATGGGGTGGTTGGACCTTGCTTCTGCTACTGTTTGGCCTCCTGGAGAGCTGTTTTGGCACAATTCTTCTTTTATCCCACTTGTATGGAGGGGTAGTAAGGAGAACTTGATAGCCAATAGCAGGAGTGAGGAAGGAGCATGCAGGTAGTCGAGGTGGTCCCTGACGAACGTCACGCACGCCCATACACCCCCCTCTTGTGAGAGATTGAAGTGGGTTGGACACTTCCCCTATTATCCAATCTTCTGTCACCGACAGGTAGCATACGGTAGAACAAACAAAGATTGATATAGTGGGTGTCCTCCCTTGCTCCTTCGGTGCAAGTGGCCATTACCGCATAGATTTCATCCTCCACATCCTCCAATACTCTGTCCTCGGTGGGTAGTATGCGGTGGAATTGAAAGGAGATTGACAAGTACACATAGGTGCAACATGGTTTCTCTTCTGGTGTGTCCCTGTGTGGGCTGCCAGATATTGTGCTTGGCAGTGCTGTCTGAATGACCGCAGGTTACACAATAATAGTCTGCATGACCACCGCACGGTACTGGGTGCCAAATGCCTTACTTGAGCGCAATCTCCACTGCTGCTGTTGTGTGACCCTATTGTCTGTGTTGGGTTTACGGTTCATCACTCTCGTTTGCCTCCTGGAGTAGAGAACAGGGAGAGAGAGAGGGTGCAATTAAGAATAAGGAGGGAAGGCAAGAAGGGATGATGAAATACAAACTCTTGTTTCTGAATATTATGGGTTTTATTTATGAAAACGGCAGCTAACACTGGGTACAAACTTTTACCAAACTTCCATGTCTACTGGAAGTTGTCTTCCCTGTCATAACTATTGCTAAAGCTAGTCCAAGCAGGATTGGCTTTGTTGGATGTGGCATTGTGCCAAAATAACTAGGGTGGCACTGTGAGGAAGCTTCAGGGTAAGCTCAGCAATGATAATGAATCTTTTGATTTTTGCAACGGTTCTTGTTTTCTTCCAGAGTTGAGAACTGTTGAGCTAGGCAGAAGGTGAACAACTGATATGTTGGGGTCCATTTACAGCTTTATACCCACACAGTGTGACCATGTACGACCAAAAGATAAACCAATAAAATATAATACTGACTTTCAACAAACACAGAAATGTCCCGAGTCCTTGTCACAAAACACAAACAAAATGCCACAAAAACCGTAGCAACCAAAGTGGCATAATGAAAAAATATATTACCCAGAAAGATAAGGAAGTGATATACACAATACGAAGCGGTAATAAACAATCATGCTGGGTGACCGTAAATGGCACAAGAGAGAGAGAGAGAGGAGAGAGAGAATAAATTAGAAATAAAAAATTCTTGACTTACTTGTATGATCAAACAACATACACTGAAGAACCAAAAAAATTCGTACACCTGCCTAATATTGTGTAGGGCCCCCACGAGCACTCAGAAGTACAGCAAGATGTCGTGGCATGGACTCGACTAATGTCTGTAGGTATGCAGGAGGCATTTCACACCATGAAACCTGCAGGGCAGTCCACAAATCCATAGGAGTGCGAGGCGGTGGAAATCTCTTCTGAACAGCACGTTGCAAGGCATCCCAAATATGCTAAATAGTATTCATGTCTGGTGATTTAGGTGGCCAATGGAAGTGTCTAAAGTCAGAAGAGTGTTCCTGGAGCCACTCGGTAGCAACTCTCGACGTGTGGTGTGTCACATTGTCCTGTTGGAATTGTTCACGTCCGTCGGAATGCACAATGGACATGAATGGGTGAAGGTGATANACTTGAGCGCAATCTCCACTGCTGCTGTTGTGTGACCCTATTGTCTGTGTTGGGTTTACGGTTCATCACTCTCGTTTGCCTCCTGGAGTAGAGAACAGGGAGAGAGAGAGGGTGCAATTAAGAATAAGGAGGGAAGGCAAGAAGGGATGATGAAATACAAACTCTTGTTTCTGAATATTATGGGTTTTATTTATGAAAACGGCAGCTAACACTGGGTACAAACTTTTACCAAACTTCCATGTCTACTGGAAGTTGTCTTCCCTGTCATAACTATTGCTAAAGCTTTGTGTCATGCAGTCAACAACGGTACACGAGTAGACCTTCGGCTCCGAAAGTCCATACTAATGATGGTCTGTTGGATAGTTTACACGCTGGCACTTGTTGATGCCCCAGCATTGAAATCTGTGCCAATTTGAGAAAGGGTTGCACGTCTGTCACGTTTAATGATTCTCGTCAGTCGTCGTTTGTCCCGTTCGTTCACGATCTTTTATCGGCGGTAGTGATGTAGAAGATTTGATGTTTTACCGGATTCCCGATATTCACGGTACACTCGTGAAATGGTCGTACACGAAAATCCTAATTTTATCGCTACCTCGGAGATGCTATGTCCCATCTCTCATGCGCCGACTATAACACCACATTCAAACTCACTTAAACCTTGATAACCTGCCATTGTAGCAGCAGTAACCGATCTAGCAAATTTGCCAGAAGCTTGTTGTCTTATATGGGCGCTGCCGACCGCATCGCGTTACTCTGATTGGTTCCATACCTCTGTTATTTGCATACGCACGCCTATACCAGTTTTTTTGGCTCTCAAGTGTATAAGTCCAGAGGTAACCTTAATTATCTAAAATGAAAAGAAGTGACTTGTGGTTGTGTGGTAATTAAATCTTTTCTTTTGATTTATTCATAATTGCTCACAAAAAAAAAAGAGGTAAACAAAAGACTGTCATCTGAATAAATAATTACTTTCTTTCAAAATAAATTAAAGATAGTCTAAATGACCCAAAAAAAAGAGAGAACTCAATACAGCATTAACAGTTCTCCAAAATGAAAGCAATTCAATGACAATAAAACAAAATATTAAAAGAATTAAAAGTGTCTTTCATGACACTAATTAATGCCCTTTTCAACATAGATATTATCCTAATTAATGAGGCAGATAAGTATTAAATTGAGGCCTCCGGGATGCATCCCTAACAACTAATAATGATAATTCGTATTAAATAAGAAAAAGGTATTAACCAACAAATTATATCACATGGATCCATTTCAGCCAAACTCGTAAACGTCGGGTTACCAGCATTATGATGCTTACGAAATAAACACAACTCCAAAAGTTCACTTCCAGCTTTAGCTGTTATACCTTGCAAACCAAATCTCTACATACAAGTCAACAGAATATAACTCTCTTCTACACTGATGGCCTTGCGACATCATGTATCATCATCCTTATCAACATCATAGTTCAGTCACACTAACAAGTTTGGCTGACATGGATCCACTGATATAATTTGTTGGAAGACAGTTCCTGTACATGAAGGTGGTGTTAATGAGACTGCTGTAGTTAGTATTCATTCATCGCCTGTTCTGTTTTCCCATAAGAAGATGAAGTTCGAGCTTGGAGATGAAATATGGATTTATTGGAAGTTAATTGATACAATTGGAAATTTGCATGTTCTTGATGAATGACAATAAAGTTTGTTTGAACCAAATCGGTTCAGTGGTTCTCCTCAACACCAGCGGTAGCATTAGCACACTAAATCTACTATACGCTGCCACGTTCACCAAGGTATAAGCTTGGGAGATGACAGCTGTACAACATTTTTCAAAGTCCATGACCTTGAGGTAATGCTTATCCTATCTTTCCGCAACGATTGCATCTTAACAACAAATAAGTACTTTACGATTATATTTTGAAAACAAAATAGACAATATGAAATTGTTTAAGTCACATGTACATGAAGATAGTTTATAAAAAAAATTAATTTTCACAAGACATTTTTTAATATGTCCCGTTGTAACTTAGCTGTATGACGACCGTCAAATCGACGAGAACAATGGAAATAAACTTGACTACGTCGCCACCAACAAAGAAAGGGGAAGCGACATGCAGAAGGGATATCCCATGATGAAACGAAAATTTAACCAGCACGTGTAGAAAAGACTAGTGTGGCGGTTGCAGTAACGATTAGCCTGGCAGCGGGACCCTCATTAAACAAATATAACCATGGAAAATTAGTGGCCAAAAATAGTTGGTGCACGCACAAAGAGAACGACTATAAAATTGGAGTGTTACTCACCAAGGAGGAAAGATAGAAAATATCCAATTTACACGTTGGTGTAACTTGCCAAATAAACACCAACAAAAACACACCACAAAAAAATTAACAAATAATATAGAAAACTGCATTGCTACCACAGCAATGAAACTATACCATTTAAAACAGAAACTCAAGTTCCGGAGAACACAGCCACCAAAGCCGGGCAACACACCATCTCGACTGTGGCTGGACAGAAAGTGACGAGAACAAGCTCGTGGAGTGCACAGAACGTAGAAACAAAAGCCAAACGACAAGCTTAGATTTACGACGCTAGATGTCGCAGGCTGTCCAGAAGAGGCTAAAAGTGTCGAGTGCACAGAGGTGCTGGCAAATATCACGTGAACAAAGGAGAATTCTTTATGTGAAGTCACGCACCAAGCGGCAGGGATAAGCCGCTTTCAGTGTGTTACTTATCTGGTAACTTTTTTCGATGTACCTTTCCATTCAAACCCAGTGGCGTGTAGTGGCCTATGGTTACCTCTTGTGGAGAGAAGGGGGCAAAGCCCATCATGAAACATGACATCACCCGTCGCGTGCAACTTTTTGGAATTATTACTCCCATGCTTGGCATCCAAAAATTCACAGCTTCGGCAAGTCACTTACTTCTCTCATACAATTAAGTTGCTGGAACTATCTGAGTTGCCTTTTGTTGGAGACCGGTTAAGCTCATATGCTGACGCTAGTACAGCTTCAGCTTAAAAATATAGTCTGTCTCACGCAAGAGCGCACTTTTTTGGCAGTTCTGAGGGCAGTCTTGTTTACCATTGCTTCCATGAATACTGCTGTGTAACCCCCTGTTACAGATAATGTTCACAAAAACACACTCAGCTGACTATAAACCTGTTCAGTATGTCAACAGAAAATGCCATAGAAATAATTGTACACAAGACTACTTTCATTCCAAACTGTCAAAAAAGTGCACTCATTCATAAGACAGACAAAAAAATATACAAAGTCGAATAAATTATTATGACCACCTGCTAGTATCCAGAGTAACCGCCCTTTGCAGCACTGACAGCCGATAGACAAGTTGGCAGTGACTCAGTCAGGTGCTGATAGGTCCCCATGGGTATCTGGAGCCATGCTGTTTGCAGTGCGTCCCACAACTGTTGAAGGGTGCATGGCGAAGGAGAGAGACGACGATCGAGGTGGTCCCACAGATGTTCAATTGGATTGAGATCGGGACTGTTTGGGGGTCAGGAAAGAACTCTTGATCCTGATCGTGCTCTTCCAACCACGCGCGGACACTTCAGACCGTGTGGCATTGCGCATTATCGTGCTGGAAAATCCCATCCTCTCGAGGAAAGACAATCATCATGTACGAGTGGACGTGATCTCCATGGATGGATTAATTACCAAATCGATCAAGAGTGCCTTCCACACGGATGATGGGACCTAAAGAATACCACAACAATATTCCCCAGACCATAACACTGCCCCCACAGGCTTATGTTCATCCAGCAATGGATGCAGGGTGTCGGTTCTCAGATGTTTCTCGCCGGAAATGCTGACGTCCATCCGTTCTATGCAACTGAAACCGTGACTCGTCGGAGGCTACCTGTCGCTAATCAGCAGCGGTTCAGTCGTCGCCAAATTGTTTAGCACATTCCAGTCGTTTTCATTGATGCACCTGCGTTAGCATGGGTGAAGTCATCCTCCGTCTACTCTGGACCCCCATTCGCAGAAGGGTTCGCTGAACTGTTGCGGTAGAAACATGGCTTGATGGTCCCTGGTTCATTTAGATGGTAAGCTGTTCCACTGTAGCCTGTCGGTTGGCCTTCACGCACCGTCTTAGTCGACGTTCACCTCGGACATCAGTAGCGTGTGGAGTTCCGCAGATTCTATGACCGTTATTCCCAATAGTGCCATTCGTCCACTCACGATACACCTTTACCAAAGAGGCACATGAACAGTTCATAAATGTCGCTGTTTCCGAAATGCTTCTCTTACCCATGACAGCGGGAAGTGCAATGTGTACAGCCAGCCTGTCGGTCGCAGTATACACCCGCTTCACCAGCCCACGTCACGGGACATATGTCATGGGCTACACGCTGCAGATGGCACTTCTAGCAGGTGGTCATAATAATGTGATTCGACTGTGTAAACATGTTTTATATCTATTTCCTTTGTTTCATTGATGTATATTATTTACAGTACACCCTTTCAAGACTTACTTGTTATGAACAAGACTTTCATTAAAACTGACAACCTTCAGCCCCAATTAGTCCATTATAATGGGGGTGAACATGTTTTTTAGGCTTGCTGTGTGCACCATTTGTTTTACATCGGTTACATTCAACACAAAAAAAAAAGTGGAAATTAAATCAATTAAAATTGTTCCTATCAGTGCTTGAAACTAATTTTTTTTTTTTCCAGTCCACTGATAACCTTAATTGTTGTTAAGCAAATTCTTACAGAACTGATAATGAAAAGTAGCTACTATCAATTTCTATTTCAATATACAGAATATTCACATAACCCTAATTTACAGATAATAAATTTTGTTTCAGTCTTTCAATGATTAATATCTTGAAGTTTATACTTGTAGCAGTTACAGTACCAACTTTATCTGCAACCATTTCATTACCGTTTGGAACATGAATGGATATTTAATGTGATAAAATCTGTATATCATTTATAAATGGCTCAGCTTTGACTAAATTTTCGGTTGCACCTGATTCTAAAATAAAACATTTATTTTGTCCATGGGTATTACAATTGATAGCTATAAATGATATCTCGTCCCTGGTGTTTGGTTCACTATTTGTCTCCTCTCACTTCTCTCGTCCCTGGTGTTTGGTTCACTATTTGTNCAGAACTGATAATGAAAAGTAGCTACTATCAATTTCTATTTCAATATACAGAATATTCACATAACCCTAATTTACACATAATAAATTTTGTTTCAGTCTTTCAATGATTAATATCTTGAAGTTTACACTTGTAGCAGTTACAGTACCAACTTTATCTGCAACCATTTCATTACAGTTTGGAACATGAATGGATATTTAATGTGATAAAATCTGTATATCACTTATAAATGGCTCAGCTTTGACTAAATTTTCGGTTGCACCTGATTCTAAAATAAAACATTTATTTTGTCCATGGGTATTACAATTGATAGCTATAAATGATATCTCGTCCCTGGTGGTTTGGTTCACTATTTGTCTCCTCTCACTTCTCTCGTCCCTGGTGTTTGGTTCACTATTTGTCTCCTCTCACTTCTCTCGTCCCTGGTGTTTGGTTCACTATTTGTCTCCTCTCACTTCTCTCGTCCCTGGTGTTTGTTCACTATTTGTCTCCTCTCACTTCTCTCGTCCCTGGTGTTTGGTTGTGATAAACAGAGGAGACACTTCTCTCGTCCCTGGTGTTTGGTTCACTATTTGTCTCCTCTTACTTCTCTCGTCCTTGGAAATTCCTTATTGCATTTTGAAATAAAATGTGGTTTCTGCTGTGAGCATTAAAAAATGTTGTAACCTTTTTTGCTGCATGTGTAACAAGACAATATTTCTAAGTACACAAACATCTTCCAATGCCTTCAGCGTGTATTTGGCCGACTTAACATCTTTTATAACATCCAAATGCTTGTTGTTAATACACAGTACAAGCATTAATTTTGATTTGGCATCATNTCACTATTTGTCTCCTCTCACTTCTCTCGTCCCTGGTGTTTGGTTCACTATTTGTCTCCTCTCACTTCTCTCGTCCTTGGTCGGCCATGAAATTCCTTATTGCATTTTGAAATAAAATGTGGTTTCTGCTGTGAGCATTAAAAATGTTGTAACCTTTTTTGCTGCATGTGTAACAAGACAATATTTCTAAGTACACAAACATCTTCCAATGCCTTCAGCGTGTATTTGGCCAACTTAACATCTTTTATAACATCCAAATGCTTGTTGTTAATACACAGTACAAGCATTAATTTTGATTTGGCATCATNAACTTAACATCTTTTATAACATCCAAATGCTTGTTGTTAATACACAGTACAAGCATTAATTTTGATTTGGCATCATTAATTTTAAATAGTTTCTTCAATTTTTCATCCACCAGTGATTTTTCATCAATACTCATCTCCTAAATTTAAATTTTCTTAAAGCAATGATTGCACACAAAACTTACAATTACTAAAGCTATTTGCCATCAGCTGAGGAATATTTATTACTAAGTTTGTGCATGCCATATTTCCTTAGGGTGCTTCAATTCTTTAGACCTTTACATCACAGCAGTATCTGAGCCCATAACCTTTTAGAACAATTTAGTAAAATTACCTAAAATATAAGAACAACTCTTCCACTATTTCATTTATTCAACTACGCAACAGTTTCTAAAATACAAACAAACAATCAATATGTGTCGTACAGTTAGTATACACATCGCAGTGCGCTATTATTCTAACAAAAACAGCCATACCTGTTTCAACACCATTTACATTGTCATCTATATCTGACTGACTGATGACTCACAATAGCTGAGATGAAAGATTACTTGCAGAGTATTACTTTTAACTCTGAAACTAAAGGGCACTGTAGAGCTTAATTGTGTGTTGCCACAATACAATTTTCATGAAATAACGCAATACATGAAGCAGTTGTAACCTATACAGTCACATCTCATCCCTTATTTTTACTACAAAAATATTTATACTATGCAAGGAACCAAGAAAAATGTCAAAAAAAGTAAAATGTACAAACAATACAATACAAATACTTTAAAAGTACTGCATATGACCAACAAAAACTAGTGTAAACTGCTGAAAGTTTAAAATACAGGGAGATGAGGAGTAAAAATTGGGTTCAACAATTTTGAATCTTACATTTGAAAAATCACCCCATGTAAAACGTGTTTGATTATTTCCAAAATATGCAGTGTATCACAAGCGTTTTATACTTCTGATTATATAAAAGTGTTATTTTTGGTTAAATTGAACTTTAATTATATATATTTTTCTATAAAATATATTATTTCATTTATAATTAATATGAATAAAAACCATGAAAAAAAAGGTGTTGGTAATTCCTAGTTAGAACTAGTTCTTATGCAAAATATTATTTCACTGAGTGCACATGAATGCAGTGCACTGTCCCTTTGGCGTAATTATCTATATTTGGTTAATCTTTGTTTGCACGAGGTGGAGGACTATTCTGAAAGCAGAACTTCAGCAGGACTTCAGAAAAGTTGGAAGTAACTATATGTAATATAAGAGCTAAATGTTGTATGAGCACAAGATTAACACAGGAAAATCTATAGAAAACTGCGATCACTTTGCATGTACCTTGTATTGCTGGAAGCCAACGAGGCATCAGTCCAACCTTGGATTTGAGAAGCAAGCAATGAGGGCCTTCCTTGGTGACCTTGGTGCCAGCTGTGTAGCGAGTAGCCAGAGGCGGGAAGGTGTCCGTGTAGCTGAACACTGCCGACGTGCCCTGGATGCCGGTCACGTCCAGGGGCATGTTCTTCAGTTCTCGCATGTCCTGGGCCAACTCGTTGAAAGCACTCAGGACGGCAAGAGTGGCCTCTTCTCCTGTGCCATACTCAAAATTTTCTGGCACTACCTGAACAATTATTTAACATTATTACACTACATACTTACACTTACTAAAAACTTGCAACAGAAATGTATGATAGCTGGTAATACAATAAATGCATCTGCAATATTCCGTTAATATGTATAGGCCATTCAAGGTTACTTCACACTTTTCTGAAGCCCTGCTAAAGTTCTACTTTTGGTTAAAGGTTACGTATCCTTCTGCTACATGTAATTATAAACACTGCCATGCGACTTCTACATTTTAACTGGCAAACACTTTGTTTACTGTTTTCAGCTGTTCAAAGAATTCCATCATATTTCAAAAACCATTTTATAGAAATCTTTACAATCTAGACCCATACACCAAATTAAGGTTAGCATTATGACTTTTTAACAATATCTGTATTAACAATAGTTCTTATGGTTATTATTTTTAATTGTTAACATTGTAATGTTCCGTCTTATTTAGTACCGTATTTATAATAATGCAGCCGCACAGTTGGACACCATCTTGTAATGTTGCGGAAGTATTACCCTGCCGAATGTTTACGTTGCCACGGCTTGCTCATAGGTAGAATACGAGACTCAGTACCAGGTGACGCCGATTAATTAAAAAGAAGAAGTTCCAGATTAGTTTGCTTTATACTTTATTTATCATTGAAGTTTCACAGTGCACAGACGACTTTCCAGTTTACAGAGTACGAACTTTCACAATCAGTTATACCAGTGCAGAAAACAGCGCCACAGTAGTTTACGGTTTATTAATGTCTCAAACTTACATCGCACGACTAAGTTACTGAGGCAGGAGGGATGTTCGTTCCCTCCTGGCACCCTAACGACCCACGCCCTTTCGGGCTGGTGCGTCTTCTCACGCCCGACGCGTCTTCTTCGACGGTTGGTGACTTTCTCTCTAGGCGATAGGCACCACCAGTATATATTAGGCAGGCCTATCTCCCCCTTCTCCTAAGATAAGCGCATGGCCTCCGGCATCTGCCAGTAGCGTCATCCAAAACTACGCTGTGTCCCGCGCTCACAACATGTTATTGTACCCGCAACGGCCGCATAACCAAAACAACAACTTTCGAAACTAGACGGTAAACGGACTCCTGTTACAACGTAAACAGCAGATGTCCATTCGATAACCTTCAAAAGCACACGTCTGCTCGACAAACAAACACAAGAAACGAACCACCGCGGCTTTAACTTGAAACCTGACAAAATATTACGAAGCTTTCCAAAGCTAAATACACACGAAAGAATTTTACACCCGTGTCCCGAAAAATTAAGCATACTGCGTCATTACAACATATTTGTTATACGCGACATAGTAAATTACACGTAATACAAGTTAATATTTTGCAGTGACTGTGTTTAACCCTGTTACAACTGTGGAGGGAAAAACTGCATTATTTAAACTCTTTTTTTATGTGTGTTGGGTTATTTAGTTAAAAGGACAGCTGCAGTTGGAATATATAGTATTAAAACAAGGGAGCAACCAGTTCAACGGAAAGACAGTAAATACATGCACGCAATTTGTGTCGCTTATTTTCTGTATGTAGCAGTAACAAACTTACAAGATAGTGGTGACCATGCACAGAAATAGGCCTACTGTAACTTTTATTCTGCTTATATTTATTTGCATAGGTACTTAGTTTTACTAAGTATATTTAATTATTTATTTTAAATTTTCTGGTTGGGTCCTGTATTTTGTTCGGATTATGGCAAACATTCAAATCACAGAAACATAAGCACGTTACACAATTGTGTTTCAAACACACATCTAGGGAAAAATTACGAAGTTGTGATAAATAAACAGATGTGACATTCAAAAAATTAATTTCATCATAAAAACAGTTTATGGTTAAAATGTATAAATTTCACACATCCAATATTTGCAATCACACACACACTCGCTCAGCGTAACGTAAAGGCAACAATACTCTCACACACAGTGGTCACGACACACGTTACAGGATATTCATTCCTGCCGTGGAAACACAGACTTATCACAACATTGTAACTTGCTTAGGTAGGTTTAAAAACACAACGTGTACAAACTTGATGTAGTAATTTTAAGTATTTTTCGTAAGAAGGAAAATTGACACCACATTCAGCTACAAGTGACATGCCATGTCATGTTGCCCGTCACTTCTGCCACATTCGGCTTTGTAACTGTCCCACCATCACATCTAAATATTACATACTCAACAATTAAAATCTCGTTTCAGTTTTAAATTACAAATTCAAAAATTATTATTTTTGCATGCTAAAATTGAAAACGTGTACAATTTTCCTGCAACTACTAATGCTGAAAGAGAGGGGGGGGGGAGAGGAGGGAAGGAGAGGGGGAGAGAAAGTGTGTGTGTGTTCCTTCCTCAGATGGAAAAAAAACCACCATGCCACTAGGGTCTACGCACTGTAATTTACGCTGATAATTATAACTGAAACAATGAAATACTGCATGTTTCCATCAGTGCTACCTAAAAACTTTAACATTTCAATAGGCAATGCTTCATTAAAAAAAAATTTGCCAAAAAACTAGGTTAAAAAAAATATATTTTAACTGTGAGCTATTTCTTATTAGCCCTTCCCAACACATCACTACTCTCGCTGTTTTTAATTCATATTGAAAACGAAATAAATATGACAAGTTATAGAAGATACATAGTTAAAGTTTCATTTATTCAAGAACAATACTTTAAAGTTAATCACAATGTTACATATATTTGTCATATACAAGTTATTTATAGATTACAGGTTATTCACTGTAAAAAAAAAGCACTTTTGAATGCCCTACCATTTGGAATAGTTGTAAATAAATATATTTTATTGTAGTCTTTGATGTTAACTTCTGAGTGCGGTGGAATATACATATGACGTGACCAAGCTTGGCTACGGCGAAAAAGCCAACTTGATCTGCGGTGTTCCCAGAGTTGTTAAGTAAAA
>NQII01008573.1:49904-60288 GCA_002778355.1 Clitarchus hookeri | reverse complement strand
GTTGTACTTGAAGGACTTGGTATTCCTACGAGCATCTAATTTACGTAACGGGCGTCTTTGTACTTCGTGGATATCGATTATCCCCTGCAGGTAAATATCTTGCTCGTCTTTTGTTTGGAGTATAAAGTCAGACAAATTTGTCATCTTTGTGGTCACCAACTTTCTCATAGCAGTTAGTTTGTTTGCACCTGGAACATATTAAATCGCACTAACATCTTAGTTTTATAGGTTATCGCACAATATTATTACAATTTAATTAAATATTATACATACGTATGCGTTTATACAACAGTTTTTATAATAACGTATTTTACTAACTTGAATATCGACCACTACTTAATTTACAGTAATTATTCGTCCTTAATACTAAACTAATATCGTACCTGCATGAAGGTCCGTCTTGATCTGCTGGAACAATCCTGCCTTTACAGTTTGTGAATTCTAAACCTTTTAATCTGGCTTACTTTTGTTTGTTGGATTTCCATAATGAAGGATCGCATTTCTTTTCTTCCCTACTTTAGCTTATTCTTTTATTGTGTTGTTATCCTAAGAGATAAACGCCAAAACTGACGGGCAATAGACCAATGGTTCACGTATAAACAAAAACACTACTGCAAAACAATAGATGTGCCAGACAGTTGATTATCAAATTGGGAGTACCAACGTTCTCTGTTGAGAAGACACATTCCATGGAGAAATGGCATTGGTCAAGGACTGATGCCTTTTCAACACATAACCCTGATTTAAGCTAGCTCATAAAACTTATGATTTAAATGGGATTGGCACCGTTTCATCTTGGAATGACGGGTCTATGATAAACATAAATTTACCTAATATTCACTTGATTTCGTAAATTGTGTGACTGATGCCCTTTCTCTATGGGTCCATTCAAATATTGTTGCGAAGCCCTTCAACGTCGTGAAAAACTGTTTTTCCACACTGCTGTGTACCAGAACCGAGTGAAATTACGAAAGGTGCCTCGACTGAACTTCGCCTCTGTAAGTCCCACAGGTACATGATGCAGTGTGATAACACTGCACGCCAGTTAAGAAGCCTTATGCGTTGCGGCGATGGGGCACTTGATCCGCCTAGCAGTGTCGTCCTTATCACTCCCGTTGTTATGAGCTCACTCCACTCACAATATGAACGTGAAATTGAATGATAGTATCTTGTAGAAGGGTAAGCTAAGAAGAAGGTGACTTATAGGAAGAGTAAATAGAATATTTAATTTCCATCACCAGCAGTTATAACATCGTTACGTAGAATTGAAGACATGAGGGCAACAGAAGAAAGCATGATAAAGAAGATTAATTAGGTTAGAGAGAGAGAGATACCATGGTAAAGAAGGAACTCACCTGGTCTCACACTCTGGCCTCACCACACCTGGTCCAGCAGCTGACCTCACCCCTTGACAATCGCAGACTGCCCCGACGACCTTCCTCGCAGCCCAGCCCAATCTTCGCGCCCCTCCACGTGTGCGTATTGAGGTAATGCATTGTGATTGGCTCCCGTTGTGTACTAGATGCGGTGCCTGCTTGCAGTTTTTTTATATGTATCCAGTAATGTCGTGATATTTGCTGGTGTTCTTTGCACATTGCTATGACAGTTTAGACATTCCTCTCCGGCTCGCCGTTGTGGTTTCTAGTTTGCCAAACTCGCCTGTGGCCTCCTTCGCAGGAATTGTTTTGACAGGTGGTGCACAACGGGGCCATGTATAACACCGTACTTCTCTGCCTTAAACAGTTCCAGGTAGGCGGCCCCGTTCAATGAACGCTGTAGTAATTTTAAGTTGTCCTTCGAACACATTGACGGGTGGTCTTTAATAAACAAATTCTGTGCGTGATCTGTTGATATATTTACAGTAGTAATATTTACATTTTGCGCCCGAGGCCTACAAGTGCGGAAGCGCTAATGATTACCTAGGCACACGCATCAGTCGGGTCACACTAACAAGACATTTGGCGGCGACTGTGTCATTTTGTAAGGCATGATAAAGAAAATAATTTACTGTGATGTTTGTTGTTTTATTCAGGGAACATGAATTCCTCGACTGTAACATAATACACCAATTATAAAGTGGTAGTAACCGAAGAACAACAGCAGAAAATTGGCTGTCACCATCTTGGTCAAAATTAATTTGTAGAACAATTTCTTAGAAAAAAATATATTTACCATGGAAATCTTACCCGGGAAGCAGAGATTTCCCCACAAAGTTTATTATAAAAATTATTTTTATGTAAAGTAACAGTGGATTTGCCATCTCCGAAAGTCAAATAATGAATGAATAATGTATATTATTTGCTATTGACTCAGCTAGACATGAGAAATAATTTTACAACAGTGAAATTTTTTTTTATTTGCTAGAATTTTTAAAAAACTTTTGCTTAAAGTGGTAATTTAATTAAATTCAATTTTATGATTATTGCCTCTGTAAACNAATTAAATTTAATTTTATAATGATTGCCTCTGTAAACTACACGTAAATTTGGGTAATATATATCAAAATGAAAAATATACTTTTAATTCTGGTTTTTAATAAGTCAGGCAGCTGCATTAATATGCCAAGTCATAAATTACACTTAACTGGCTTGTGTAGGTGTATACATTGTTAGCAAAGACGCAGATCAAAAACAAAAGAAAATATTGTGTTCTTCAGAATTAGTTCGTAAGGTTTTCATGTACTGTATTTGTATTATTTTTAAAACTCTGCTTGCTTCGTTCTGTTAAAAATAAATCGGAATTATTTTTATTTTGAACATTTTGAAGTGTAAAATATTCCCTTTCAATATATTTTCATCATTATTATATGTTTTTTTGGAATCCAAAAATTACACACACATAGTGATATAAAAAGTGTAAATGGTTTTTGCAAGCAGGATTATGTTTTATTTAAATAGTTGATAATCATTAGGATACTCATAGTTATATCGTTCTAAAAAATTCGTTTTAGAATTTATCTAAAAGTTTTTCAAAACACTCAATTTATTATAATATTAGAGATTGTATTGAAAATTTTTTATGATACAGTCAAAATAATTTATATTTATAGAAAGAATATTTTTCTACATACATACCGATTGTAATATTGCAAGATCAAGCAAATGAAATTCACTTTACCTAGACTTCATCGTAATGTAAATTAATTAATTGGTTTTTTTTTAATTTGCTTGAAACATGTGTAATTAAAAACTATATTTAATTACATAATTGGCTTTTATAATGGAAGAGACGCGAATCCCTAAAAAATTTAAAGCATCCACAAATATTTAAGCTTGTATATAGTGTAGCCAGTACAACAGCTAATAATATTTGATATTTTACGCTAAATGAAATAACCATAATGACTGCAGTGTTTTCGCATGCCAGTGGCATTATTTCGCTGTAACTTAATTTCTAAATATATTGAATATGAAATATTGGACTGTACTGGTGTTTCAGTGGTCAAACCGGACTGTAACGTACGTGGCTCTGATACAAATGCATCGTAGGATACGTGGCTGCTTCCTTTCGGCAATTTTGCTTCTACACATTTCCTTCATAAGTAGTGTAAAATATTACATAAGAACCAAAGTGCGCCTAATTTTGTAATTATCTGATTTTTACATCAACGTAGGTACTAATTATTATACAGTGATTTGAGAGATCATTATTTTCTTTAAATAATTTAATGATTACATTATTAATTTGATTACTAAAATTTCGAGAACTCTCTCTACAGCAATCTGTGTAAATCTATGTTTTGTACCTTAAATTACTTTTTAATATAATTTTTGGTTGATTGAGTCGCCAATGTGTACGCTAAGTTTACTGTAGTTGATGGAAGCGTTATTTTGTAAGCAACCATGTGCATTTTGCGTAGCAGATCCTCTTAGCAAAATTGTTTACAAACAACAAAACTTTGGTAGGTTCATATGTATGTCTCATTTCGCCCAGAAAATTTTTAAGCTGGTCGTATTACATCTGTAGAACGTAAAACCATATTTTACATACTATATGAAACACATAACACTAAAACAACTATGGTGTGTATTTTTCACAACTACGTGCATAATTTGAAATACAAAAAGAAATTGTAGTACCAGTTTAGTTGCCACATAAGTATTTTATAAACTGAAGTGTGGTGCAGCACGGCCATACAAACTAACAACGGGCACACGTCTATAGCGCAGAAACGATTCCCACAGACTTTTGTTACGGAACCATATCATCACACTAAATTTGAACAAGCCATTACATCTCTTTTCAAAGTGCGATTTTGAATCTTCAGTTAAAGGACTGTCAGTGGTCGATTGTTTCCTATTTTTTGCACCCCGCCGATATGTTAATAGCAAAAATACAGAAAAACAGCATGTGGAAACCTACGTTGATTAAATACGAGAGTAATTTTTGTGTTATTAAATAATAAAACCAAGAATGCATCGAACACTTTTATGCTTAATTACTATAAGAACAGCATTAATGTATGCCAAGTAAAGAGTGTTTTTACTAACGTAGACAAAGTAACACTCTTCCTCGCGATTTCTAACTTTTATTTTGGTTAACACACACTTGATTTTTTGTTTTAATATAGTCTAATTGCCCATTGCTTGCATATATCGACGGTTAAAAGAATACGCTGGTTATATAACATTTTTTTAATTCGAAAAATTAGTAATTTTTATGTATAGTTAAACATAATACTTTATTACGACAACGTAAATAGTTAGACAAAGATGTCATATTTAAAAATATTCTCACACAGTGGGAATCCTAAATAGTGTTTTGCTCCAGTACCTGCTAATTCGAACATGTCTCAGTTTCCAATAAGCGGAAACATGACAATCTTACGTCTGTTCTAAGTCACTCTCGCAATCATACGAACATACATTTTGCACGAATTTTTATATTGTAAGAATGTCAGAGCAAGGTGACTATCTTCATTGAACTTCGAATCGACGTTCTTTTCAAACTATGGTTGATTGTTTACAAAGCTTGTCCAATGATTTAGTTTGGTTTTTGTTGTCGTGTACAACGCTGTGACAGAAATGTCTATATATTGCCTAAAATAGTAAGCAACCACGGAATAATAGTTCAAATAAACATTGCAACTGCAACTATAATAACGGGTGGGCACTGAATAAACTCGGTACAAAATAAACGAATATATGATAGAAGCATGCCAAAAAAGTCAAAACACAAAAACCAACTATCAAGAAAGGAAAGTGTTTTACTTTAAATAATTATTTTTAATGACGCTGAGAATACACATTTGACATGCAACTCAAATCCCCCGTCCCCACTGGTAGGGGGTTTTCTCGGGGATTTCCTCCTTTCCCCTTCCCAAACATTTTGGCGCTGCTCCATACTCACTACACTTTACCCACATCGGCTCTCAAGGCTTCGATATTAAGAGCAGCCCAAATCTCTTAACTCACTCGCTCCCCCTCTTTTTAGGCTATTTTTTAAGGAGAGAAAGAAAGGCTTGTGTGTGGCTATGTGTGTATGGATGTGTGTGTGTTTCTGAGCATGTGTGGGTCCCACCTTTCAAGTTCTCAACGCGTCAACAGAATTTCACCAAACTCAGTACATATATAGCACTTAGTAAGGACATCTGACAACACCGGAACTTACTTCAAAATGGTGACGATTTTAAAATGTATGGTGTTATGTCATATCTCGGGAACCATTCAACCGATTTAAAACAAATTTTGTATGTTGGCAAAGCATCGTCTAAGCATTATATTTTGAAATTACTATTGTTGTTATTCCGCTATTTTGAAAGATAGCGCCTCATGAATAAATAAAGTTTTTATGTCATATCTTGCTAAACAATGAACCTATTCCTACCAAATTCGGCAAACAACAAGTGGTACTGCGGCATATAATGCTAAATATTATGTTTTAAGTACGTCAGATACTTTTTTTTAAAATGGTGACAATATAGTCAATATAGAATGTTATATCTTTGAAACCATTTAATCAATTCCAAATTAACTTTATATGCTGGCAGCAAATATTAGAAAAAGCATATGCTGGCAGTAGATATTATAACAAGCAACTTTCTCTACACTTAGTATTTTCCCCGCCATTTTGTAAGACAGAACCACGTGAGTAAATAATTTTTTGTCATATCTCAGCAAACAATTGACCGATTCCTATCAAACTTAGCAAACAATTTGCACTGCAGCAGGGGCTGTAAACTGCTATGTTTTAAGTAAGTTAGTCACTTATTTTCATAATGGTAGTTATATGAATATTTTAGCTCCGTATGTTTTATTAACGAAACTAATTCCAACTTAACTTTGTATGCTGGCAGCATCAATAAAAACCACCAAATATGTCTATACAGAACCACATTTCTCTTCCGTTTTGTATGTTAGCCACACAGTAAATGTTCAGGTTTTATGACGTACCTCGGGAAACAATCAACCCATTCTCACCAAGTTTGGCGAAGAATTTGTATGTGGTAGGCCATATAATTAGGCCTATATGTATTTTTTTACTGTGTGATACACACTTTTTTTCAGAATGTCCGCTACAATATCACTTTGTCTTAGTCTACTATATATACTAAACCTGTTAAAATATTTTAAGTTTTGTTTGTGTACTGGCAGTATAAAATCATCGAATGTACTTAAACATACATCGTCACATAACCCTTTCATTCGAAACATTAGACTGATTAAATTCGAAGTTGACGCTTGAATGCGACCTCCGTAATGCAGTTGATTGCACACTAGATATTCTAGGTTCGATTCCCGGTAAGGAGCGTGTGTATTGGTATCTGTCTCACTACTGTTGGATATGTTTCTGGTTTCATCTGTAATGATTTTGCTTTCAACGAGACGACAGTGCCTACCTACCAACTCAGCCTTTTAGAAATTATTAAAAAATGCATTGCCGCCATGTTGAGAAAAGTAGGCTCATTAGTTATACCAGTAATTTGTCGTTAGTTACAATAGGTCTTAGTGACGTGGACAACCTTAGAAGCAGCAAAAACGTTAATTTTCTTGTTACACTGGCGAGAACACCTTCGTTTAACCTCAGCGTTTTCGTACCCGAAACCCGAAGGTATAGAATGTGCGGCTTTTTACAATATGTTTGTAACAACACGCACTTATTTAGTTATTCACACAAATGCTGTTCTTACAACTGAACAAACACTGTAGATTTACAAAANGTTTAACCTCAGCGTTTTCGTACCCGAAACAACACACACTTATTTAGTTATTCACACAAATGCTATTCTTACAACTTAACAAACGCTGTAGATTTACAAAATATGCCTTTGTAAATAAACAAAAGTTATTAGTTATTTAAGAATATGTAAGTTTCACTTACAAAATTTAAAAAACACGTACTGTCCTTACTGTCATATATATAATTCAACAATATTCATAATATTGGTTACTGAATCATAAATATAACTGTTCACATGCGTCAAAGTTGAACACGTAGCCCTCTGTTTAAGATATTATTATTTCTTTAAATCCGTGTTTTAAAGATTGGCGAAAATTCTGTTTCTTTTGTAATCAGATTGCTGTATTTAAATCCTATAGTAATCGCATACAATTCTTAGGGTATAGAACACATGCGAAGTTTGTTTATAATTTTCCATCGCCATAGCAACTCTTCCTCACNGTTTTAAAGATTGGCGAAAATTCTGTTTCTTTTGTAATCAGATTGCTGTATTTAAATCCTATAGTAATCACATACATTTCTTAGGGTATAGAACACATGCGAAGTTTGTTTATAATTTTCCATCGCCATAGCAACTCTTCCTCACCGCCAGACGTGACCTTGAAAACTTTATACTAGGCGGTCCCTTAAAATACATTATATTTGTTTTACTTGTCACTGCGATTTGTATAGAAATTTCGATACATCTTATATGTAATTTATTTGCGACATCATTGTTAAATAACGGTTTTACTATCTTTCGAAAGCCAAAACTCAGTAATACTAGTATGCTCCACTGTACCTCTATTTCTCCCTAGCCACATCTGGTTCGTGTTTAGTGGTTATACGTAAACTATCGGCTACACCGTGCCACTGTAAATAACCACAACAATCCCGTAGACAACTGCGTGTTTTATCACCCGTCATTATCACATGACTTGTTTTCTTTAACTCGTAACCATTTTTCTGTGCAGCAGATATATATAACCCACCTGCATGTAATTTTTGTATCGAACATTTGTGAATAACGCTAAGGTTTATTTACAGTTCGGTATGTTCACTGATGAGTGCTGCACAAGAGCCAAATGATATCTGTTATATATTATTGTTATATTTGTGGCCTAGTGACATTATATCAACGATAAATTAATCAAAAAATACCAATCATACTGAAAACAACATTAGCTATTTTTAAGCACAAGTATGGGAATTTTAACTTAAATTCTTAATTCTTAGAAATTACAAAACGTTATATTAACAAAAAATTCAGTTCAGTCGATGTTTTTATAGACGTTACACAAGTCGCATATTGCAATTTCTTTGAAATGCGATACTTCGTACACCTGTCGTTTTGCTATTTTGACTTAAGATTTTATCTGGAAAGTTAAAACTGAAATACAGGCGAATGGAACACAAATTATCAATGAATATTCTTCATGACATTCTAATAACATTAACTTTTAATGCTAACGTATTAATTATCTGCAAATTTGAGGTAGTGAGTGAAGAGTTTTGGGCTGCTTTTAACATCGAGATATTGAGAGCCGATGTGGGTGAAGTGAGGTGAGTATGGATAGGCGCCGGAATGCAAGGGCGGGGGAAACTGGAGATTCCCTAGAAAACCCGCCAACCAGCGGCATCGTCAGACACGATTCCTTCATCCAAACAACTGGGGGCAACCCCGCCTTGAATCGAACACGGTTCGCTGTAATGTGAGGTGAGTAGTCTGTACACTACACCACCGTAGCTCCTTCTATTTTAATTTTTTTACTTAAAAAATTATGTGCAACATTAAAATATACAGCTTGTGTTATGCGTTTTTGAAAATTTATTTTTGGCTATNAATTTTTTTTGGCTATTACCATCCCATTTTTCCATTATTGTTTGGTAACAACATCAAGAAAGGACGCAAGACGCTAAAAATGTGGATAATAATTAGTAGACAATTAGAGCGCTCTTGATGAGTACGGTGTAGTTTGACGTAGCGAGGCAGCGACGTTCAGCTCTGAGCGAGACGCGCGTCTCCCGTTGTTTGATGGAACCGGAGGGCGGCGTCTCCGGCGCAATCAGGCAGGCATTTCACTGTTCGTTGAGTTTATTTTTAGGCTAGACAAATTAGGGAAAATAGGGGAAAGTTTAGGTATAGTCGTAATCATTGTCATTCCTTATATTTTTTTTTGGGTCGCTTGACACGAATCTGAGGTTTGATGACATGTTTTTAGCCCAAAACATTGGTTTTTTTTTTTTGCAAAAAATCTCAAAATTTTGGTACTTTTTTTGGTTTTCTGCCTATATCTTGGGAACTATGCGTTTTTTCGAAAAGACCATTCCATACTAGATTAAAGTAGTCAGAATTGCCTGCCTTGTTTGTCCATAACATTTTTTTACGACCATTTGTTCCGCCGCTAGAGTGTGCCAGAAATTGGGCAAAATTCCCAAAAATCGAAAAAACGCCATATTTTGACTTTCTACGGCCGATGTCCATGGAAACGACTCATGTTATGATAGTTTTGACCATGTATGGTATAGAACTTGATGAAGTAGACTTAAAATAAATGTTGGGCCCAATTGTTTTCAAAGAATTGTCTAAAATCAAATTATAGAAAGGAGACAAATTAGTGAATAAGGTTATACTAAGCTATTGTTATATTAACATTAAAGTTACTTAATACTAATAAAAAATTGCGTAATTGCAGGTAAAAGACAATTTTGAAGAATGATGAAACTAAAACAGGTATTTGTATGTACAGTTCGAATCCATTTATTGGGTATTTTCCGGAGAGTGGGGTATTCATTCATCCGGAACAGACAGGAAAAAGTGTGTATTAGTGGTTATTAGTTTGTAATATTGGCAAGAAATATGCTGTAGGTAGGTACCTATGTACTTCAGAAATATTTACTGTTATTAACCTGTGGCGTAACTTGTGGGGTTTCACTCGTCGACTGAGGCTCGTTGGAGAGACACATCTGTAAAGAACAGGATGGAATTAGTGGCGTACTTCAGATATTGAAAACCAGGATTGGAATTATAGGTTATGTTACATACCTTTGGAGCTCGTAGCTATTTATTCTTCTTCCTCCTCATCCAGTGACTCTAATGCTTCCTCCTCAGTTGGCAATTGAATCGCAAGATCGACTTGAAGGTCCCAATCTTCGACCTCGTCCTCATCGTCGCTTAGGGGCACCGCTGCGTTGTTGCATGATCTGTGCACTTAGACCCCCCCCC
>NQII01008573.1:0-38278 GCA_002778355.1 Clitarchus hookeri | reverse complement strand
ACTCCACCCAAGACCTATTCCAACCAAGATCGACTCCACCCAAGACTAACTCCACCCAAGACTAACGCCACCCAAGGCTGATTCCTGACGAGACTGACTTAGCCCAACACTAACTCCTGACGAGACCAGTTCCTGCAAAACTAACTAGATCAACTGACAAGACTAAACTGTCTACCACACAACTACACAATCAAACCATGATGGAAAATCTCGAAAAAATCTCCTNGATTTAGTCTTGTGTGGAGTCCCACACAAGACTAAATCCACCCAAAGAATAAGTCCACCCCAGACCTATTCCAAACAAGATCGCCTCCACCCAAAATTAACTCCACCCAAGACCTATTCCAACCAAGATCGACTCCTCCCAAGACTAACTCCACCCAAGACTAACGCCACCCAAGGCTGATTCCTGACGAGACTGACTTAGCCCAACACTAACTCCTGACGAGACCAGTTCCTGCAAAACTAACTAGACCAACTGACAAGACTAAAGTGTCTACCACACAACTACACAATCAAACCATGATGGAAAATCTCGAAAAAATCTCCTAATAAGAACACTTTACAGAATCGTCGCAAAACATTTCTACCAGAACCGACCGTACAAAACTGTGATACTTACTTACCAAGTATATTTACCAGACCAACTGACCAGGCCAAACAACTAGTTGCGAAACATTCCTCAGAAATATATCCCTCATTTCATTCGTTCGGCTTAAAGAAATCATCCATTTTGAACAACCCGAGTAAGGCATAATACTTCAGATCGAACCACAGCCCTCCTCCTGCATGCACTTACAAATTTTTTTTATATCGAAAACAGAATCTCTCAATTGGTTGTTTATGCTGCTGAGTTAAAAGGTCTTTCAGAGAAGAAGAATTGGAAATAAAAGACACATTACTATATATGAAGAAATTTACTTTTCTTACTTATAGGTATGTACACTGGAGAGCAAAATAAACTGGTATATGCGAGCGTATGCAAATAACAGACATATGGAACCAATCAGAGTAATGCGATGCGGTCTGCAGCGCCTATATAAGACAACAAGCGTCTGGCAAAGTTGATAGATTGGTTACTGCTGCTACAATGGCAGGTTATCAAGATTTAAGTGAGTTTGAACGTGGTGTTATAGAGGGCACACGAGAGATGGGACATAGTATCTCCGAGGTAGAGATAAAATTTGGATTTTCGCATACGACCATTTCATGAGTGTACCGTGAATATCGGGAATCCGGTAAAACATCACATCTTCGGCATCGTTGCGGCTGGAAAAAGATCGTGAACGAATGGGAGAAACGACAACTGACGAGAATCATTAAACATGAAAGACGTGCAACCCTTTCTCAAAGTGGCGCAGATTTCAATGCTGGGGCATCAACAAGTGCCAGCGTGCGAAGTATTCAACGAACCATCATTGATATGGTTTTTCGGAGCCGAAGGCCCCCTCGTGTGCTGTTGTTGACTGCACGGCACAAAGCTTTACTCCTCGCCTGGGTCCGCCAACACCACCATTGGACTGTTGATGACTGAAAACACGTGCCCTGGTCTGATGAGCCTCGTTTCCAATTGTATCGGGCGGATGGACGTGTACGAGTATGGAGACATCCTCATTAATCCATGGACCCTACATGTAAAAAGGGGACTGTTCAAGCTGGTGGAGGTTCTGTCATGGTATGGGGCGTGTGCAGTTGGCGTGAAATGGGACCCCTGATAAGTCTAGATACGACTCTGACAGGTGACAGATATGTAAGCATCCTGTCCGATCACCTACACCCATTCATTTCCATTGTGCATTCCGACGGACGTGGATAATCCCAGCAGGACAATGCGACACCCTACACGTCGAGAGTTGCTACCGAGTGGCTCCAAGAACATTCTTCTGAATTTAGACACTTCCATTGGCCACCTAAATCACCAGACATGAACATTATTGAGCATATCTGGGATGGCTTGCAACGTGCTGTTCGGAAGAGATCTGCACCGCCTCGCACTCCTATGGATTTGTGGACTGCCCTGCAGGTTTCATGATGTGAATTGCTTTCTGCATACTTCCAGACATTAGTCGAGTCCATGCCATGTCGTCTTGCGGCACTTCTGCGTGCTCGCGGGGACCCTACATGATATTATTAGGCAGGTGTACCAGTTTTTTTTGGCCCTTCAGGGTATACTGTATCTTTATAATTATTTTGTAAAACCGATCTTTATATTCCTCAGATGTTAGCAGATCATGGATAGTAGCCAGTATTCTGATCTGATATAACTCCGAATATTCAGTTCATTGATGATTGAAGATATCTCAATAATGCGTGGAAGATCCCCATTTTTTGCAGGTCTATCAAAAATCTAAGTCTATCGACAAGTTCAATCGGGTCTTCGGGAAATATGTAAAAACGTTATTTATGCCTCCTGCCTTCTTCACACCATTTGTCGATGGAAAGTAGTTGGTGAAATGTGTGGAAACATTGAGAGAATCATCATACATCTTATCAGATATTTCATTAACACTGTCTTCACAGCCATTATCATCAATGCTGTATTTATGATCGTCTTCACCTCCTGTTTGATCCTCAATATCAATTTTACTTTTCTTTATAGGAAATGCATAGTCATCATCAATATTTAGAGCTGACAACTGTTTATTCTGAAGTTCGTCGATTTCACGCGAACGTCTTCAAGTGTGCATTCCTTATATACTGACTCTACCAAACCTCATAGGTCTCTCATTCTGCCATTAGCATTACCGGTACCCTCATAATCGTCTGTGGAATCAGTACCCATCGATGCTTTGGAGGGGGAAGGGCTATTGGCGACATCACTTGCTGGCTCTCAAGAGACGAATTCTTGCAATTCTTGATGTCGTTCTTCAATATATTACCTTGCATAAACAGCATGTGCCCATTGTCGTAATGCTTCATCATGCGAAAAGGACTCTTCGTACAAGCTGTTCTCTCATGTCGTCGAGCATGGCAGTTTTTTCTGAAAATCCTTCCGTAGCAGCAACACTGTCTTACATGTAATTTTCCAGCAGCAGGAGAAGGTAAATCCAAAGAGGAAACTCTATAGTAAACTTCGAACAATCATTGTCTTTCATCATCTTCGTGAAAAAAGCTGAAGTCCTTTCTGCAGTGGCAGCATGTGGATCTACTTGGCCTAGCTATTGCTTAATGTATATATACTTACTAACACATTTCATAAGTAAGATTTAAACATTTTATGCCTTCATTCAAACATACATTTTATCTAGTTCGTTGATCGTATAATCATGGAGTTATATCTTTAACAGATTCTTCCAGACAAGTTCTTCGGTCAGCTTTAAATCATGCTCACAGTTAAAGCAGACCACTGACGCCTGCCAGACCGACCCTTAACATGACTCAACCCTAACTGACCCCTAAATTACCCCTAATTACCTCTGATGACCTCGATAATGCATTGACTAACGCGGCATACAATTCCCGATGCTTGTGAAATATGTGATTGCGATGGTTGGTAAATGCTTAAAACTATTTTCTTTACATGTTATTTTCATATCTGTTTGCATCAGTGTGTAGCAGTGCTGACTTTATCGCTCCTGTGCTTCTTGGCTTCGCCACAGAATTTGTTTTTAGACTGACATGACTTACAGCGCTCGATGCTCGCGCAATATACATTGGTTGGTAAATGCTTATAACTATTTGATTTAAATTTTTTTTTTATTTATCAGCATTAGTGTGTAGCAGTGTCGTCCCTCTTGCGCGACTAATGGTTTAACTGTATGTTGGTTAGTGGCAAGCAATGGAACACAGACTTTACAAGTCATGTAATGTGTACCACACTTGCTGCATTATAGTTTTTTGAGGTTGGTCCTTGTGGACATTCTGTTTTTTTTTTCATGTCGCCTAGTATTCTGGCTTTTACTAAAATTCCTGGTTGCGATATCAACACTGATATCACTATTATGAACTTTGGCACCATCGGGTTATTTAATATATTGTGACTCGTTATGACATCATGCTCGTGATGTACTTTGTATATGCCAGTCCTTTATTATTTGTTATGACTGATTTTTCATGTACAGGTTGGTTTCATATTTTTTCCTTCGGTTCCCCCCGACCCTCATGTTATGATTGACAGTGTTTACTTGTATTAATGTAACATGCGACGATGTACATCTTGTTATCTGCGCAATTATATTTCCTTTTTTATATATGGCTGGTTGTTAAGTGCTACAGCTAACCAGGTATCGGGCTGCTGGCCCTTGTGTTATGCTGGCGGTGTTTGTTTATATTAATATATGTGTATTTTACTGTCATCCGTGTCTATGTAAATTATGCTCGCAGCATATTTGCATATACCTTCGTTTTTCCCTTACATATGGTTGTTTGTTGCGGGAAACCCGTGCTAACATATATTAATATATAAATTTTCGCATTATTTATATACAGCCTTTATGTCGGTGGACGAGGGTAGAGGATCCGAGTAGGCAGACACCTGAGGTGGCAGGGGGTGATTGTAGAGTGTGTGGGGACCGATGTCCATGTGTGCTATAATTTTGTGACTATGGCTTTAGAAGAGGGAAATGGTTGTCAACTATGCTAATAAGAAGGCTAAGGACATACTTGCCGTACAACACTGTTTGCTATCGGGGGCGATGTCTATGTTATGAATTTGGCTTCTATGGATGGAAAATAGCAGGCGACTATGCCTGTAAGTAGGCTTAAGGTGTACTTGACCCTAACACCCTGTTCTTCATCAGAGGTGAGGCTTATAATATGAATTTGGGTACTATAGGTTCAGTGGGTGTGTAATGGCATGGAATTAGGCTAATAAGAGATCTTAAGTTGTACTTGACTGTGCAACCATGTTTGTTGCCTGGGGTGATGCCTGTGTTATGAATTTGGTGGCTATATCTAAAACAGTTTGGAAATTGAGGCCAACTAGGCTTATAAGTGGACTTAGGGAGTGCTTGACCCTGCGGCCCTGTTTGTCGTCAGGGTGATGCTTATGTGAATTTGGTGGCTGTATCTTTAATAGTTCGGAAATTACAGCCTAATAAGCTTATAAGAGGGCTTACTGCACAATTTATCCAACTGTCCTTTTCATCGTTGGGGATAATGCCCATGTTAAGAATTTGGTAGCTTTCTCTTAAACTGTTTGGAAATGACTTAATTATGCTTATAAGAGGGCTTAAGGCATAATTAAAATTGTGGTCCTTTTCGTAATAGGGGATGGTGCCTAGGTTATAGATTTGGTTGCTCTATCTTAAATAGTTAGAAAAGAGGGCTAAAGGCATACTTGACCAAACCACCCTGATTGACTGTGGGAGTGATGTATATGATATAAATTTAATGACTATAGCTTCATTGGATCGTAAATAATGGCTAATTATGCTTAAAGAGGGGTTATAGCATAATTGACTTACAACCCTGATTGGCATTTATGTCGATGCATATGATATGAGTTTGGAAGTTATAGCTTGAATGGATTGTAAATAGCGGCGAACTATGTTTGCAAGTAAGCTTAAGGAATAAAGAGCTATATCGCATTGATCAGAGCTAGGAGCAGTATCTGCATTCCTAATTTGGTGACTATAACTTAAATGTTTCTAGTATGATGGCCAACTATGCTGATAAGTTCGTGGACGTCAGATGTAAGCACACTGCACTGAAAACATAACCTAAGGCAACCGCTGCGATGTACTTGAGGCTCGGGCTGGTTACATCATTAATTTAACAACTAAAAAAATCTCTCGTACGCTTACAAAAATCAATATGGCGTTGAAAAGGTACGAATAATCAAAGATCGTACAGTTTACTTGAAAACCAAAGTCTGAAAATATATAACACTTGTTAAATTTACTAACACATTTTTATTGCATATAAAATCCAATATGGCGCTGGTCATAGTCATGTTATCATATATTCTGACAACATATACTTCTCTGTCTAAAAAATACGAATCTCTAGACCCTTGTTTGTAAAAGTTGAATAAAAATATGGGTCCTTCAGGGTCGTCCTTCATTCTGTTGCATTGCCAGCAGTGTGACCCATTGCTCTTTTGGCATATATTTGACTAATAAAATTAATGTTTAAAAGGAGAACATACTTGATCAAAAGATTAATTTACTTAATCCTAGCATAAATCTTGAACTTATATCAGCACATTTGATACGTCCAATATACCACCTGATAGTGAGAGGAAAAAGGCGTACATATTCCATTCTCTTTTAACTGTGTTAACTAAATATATTTTGACGAGTCGGCCTTTCTACTGACATATGGCAGGAAATTATTCAGTGTAAAATATCTCCCGTATAGATATAATGAATTACTTGGGTGTAGGATACGGCCTCCGTGGGTTGAGACAGCAGCTGTACTAAGTGACAGTACACGCATGGCATGCAATAATGCCACCTGTCAACGGCAGTAACTGCCACGTCACTGAATATGTAAGACGCCTTATGACGTTGCTTACAGATACACACTGCGAGCATCTTCATGATAACGACAGCCTTTATGTGGTGTTCTGTAAGACATCTTTTTACGGCTATATTTGTGATGATGCATGTTTGTTACCCAAGTGGTTCTGTTCTGAAATCCACAATCTGCTTGTTGATTTATATATGTTTCATTATTTAAAGAGTTTCTATTTCACTTATTACATTAATGCCAGAAATTTACAACTGTAACTTATATTTGTTTCCTACTACTTTACAAATAACCACTTTAAAATAAATTTACTTCTCTATAGGATGCAAGTTTTTAGGTGGTCACTAGTTCATTTCGAGCATCGCCAGATCCGTCGCATGTATCGCCGTTACGTTAGAACGAAGTAACAGGCTATCACTAGAGGAAAATAAAAATCTAATTTGTAAGCTTATTCCATACACCGCACATCTGCGCGGAAGAATATATTTCGCCTCGTCGAGTATCTGAATATGTATTTTTTTTCTCTCGAAGTGTGTTTGCATGAATTAACCTCAATGCGTCGGCCATTTTCTTTTCACCTTGTTGGCTTTTCTTGTTTAAATACATACACAAGGCATTCGAAAGAACTTCCTGATGACTTTTTGAGTTACAGAATACCATTTCGCCTCGTAAAGATAGCTATGCTGTAAATGTCCTTATACAAATACAGTGAAAATATACAGAATATGTCCCCAGAAGAGGACGGAACTCAAAGGTTAAATAGCGTGGCGGTGCCCAGTTGACTTTCTTTTTTGTGGCACTGAAGGAGCGCATCCTATACTAGTACGCTAACTACTGGAGTTAGGAGGAGGGAGCTTATTGTAGGTGCGTGCTAAGCCCTAGACCTATGCGCTCTACAAACAAACAGTAGGAGGAAAACGCATGTGAGGCTCAGTGAGGTTTGGAAATGCCAAGCCAAACTTTGCTAAAGCCCTGCTGAAGTTCTACTTCCAGGATATTCCTCCGCCTCATGCAAAAACAAAGTTTAACTGAGTCTAGAATATAAGAACAAAGACACCACGCACCGCATACATGCGCACTCGGTGTAATAATATTTAGCTTAGGAACTATTTCGTACAAGGCATTATCAAAACATCTGTTTTCTCTTTGTTTTTTTTAAAATTATTTATAAATGAAACATAATTTATATGTAAAATATAAGTAAAAATGTATATTAACAATATGTAGCGTATTTTTACGTTAACAGAAGTGGAAAACTCTTGTAATACACGAAATATTAGGAAAGGACCAATCACATCATACATGGGGAGATTTTTCAAACGTTATATTCGAAAATTGTGATAAAACCGCTTCCAATTAAACTAGGAGTAGGCCCGTGGAATGGTTATAGTAAGCCGGCGAGGCCGCTGAAGGAAACCCATGACGATGGACATGCAGGGTGGGTTCTCCATTCAAGGAAGGTAAAAATAAAATTCATGCAGTGCTTAACATGCATTGTTAGCAAGTGTACGAAGCCGAAAGATAAAAACGAGCATTGAAAGGGGGAGGGGTGAACTTGTAATCCAACTGAAAAATAATCCTGTCCCCAGGCTGTTGCCTGAGAACGGGCGATGTCCTTAGCCTGCTTCTCCGTGCTGCCATCTGGTGGCAGCTTGGTGTAGGTGTTGTCGACTTCCGAGAGACGCTGTGAGGCAGGGCCTTAACATACCAGCTCAGGTTCCTCCTCAACACAACTACATACGACGTGAACATGACAGTCTGCTGTGGGCGCCAGTGTTTAGTGGTGCACCAGAGACCACGTTACCAGTCACTATGGATGAGCTGTCGGCTTCGGGCGTACACAGTGCACCACACTGCCCCACAGCTGAGAGCGGGCGATGTCCTTAGCCTGCTTCTCCGTGCTGCCATCTGGTGGCAGCTTGGTGTAGGTGTTGTCGACTTCCGAGAGACGCTGTGAGGCAGGGCCTTAACATACCAGCTCAGGTTCCTCCTCAACACAACTACATACGACGTGAACATGACAGTCTGCTGTGGGCGCCAGTGTTTAGTGGTGCACCAGAGACCACGTTACCAGTCACTATGGATGAGCTGTCGGCTTCGGGCGTACACAGTGCACCACATTGCCCCACAGCGTGACGTTTTCTGATCCGCAGTCTATTTCCTGTAATTACTCCATTCTTGACGGTTGGTTGGCAGGTTGGTTCGACTCGTCGTTGAGTCGGGTGCAGTGGACAGCCCGGTGTATTGGTGGTGTTTCTGCGTCGTGTTTATCCAGTGCACGTGGTCGTGAGTGGTTGGCTCCAAGTTTCTGTGGAGCGGGTTGGCCCTCCACGAGGTCCTACTTTGTCGACTGACGGCCGGTAGGTTCGTCACAGGGCACTGGTTGGGGCGTGGTCCCCACGCAAATGCTTCAATTCACTCTGACGTCCACCGAAGAGCAAACTCACATAAACGTGTTGCAAATTGAATGGTCATCGAAGCCAAAACTAAACTGTATTTAAATTTCAAGTTTCATGGCGCATAATAAACTGCCGATGACGGTTTAGTGTTCATTAATTCGCTCTAACTACTCAGTGCGGCCATGGTAACATAATTGCTGGTACTTTGATTGCAGTGTCTGTCATGATTATTTTCGTCGGGACGATTTCAACGCAATTAAGTCGTGTCCTTGAAGAACTTCGGCATGTTTGAGATTTGGTTGGCCATCGTAGGCTACCCATGGCTGAGTCCACCACGTCCCAGCATACTATGATTGCTTCCTATGAAGACAATTTGTACTTTGCCTTTGAAACGAGCCGCGAACAGCTTGGCTACCTTCTGTGATCTCAATCTCAGAATCTCCAACACAGCAGTGGCTATCAGTCGGTCATTCTCATCTTATTCTCTGGTTTTCATCATGCCCCTCTCACATCAGAGAAACATGCCACTGCTTGTGCATTACGGAGTGGGGCGATTTCGTATCAATCGTTAGTACCAAAATTTCGGCAACAACACTCGATGTATATAATAGACAAGTTTTTATTAATATTACAAATANAGTTTTTATTAATATTACAAATCTATTGGAAAATGTTAACATATATAGCTCCAAAATGTGTTAAACCATGAATATCATGCCTGAAAAGAAACACTTTTTAAGTTTCGAATGATTGCATTGTACTTATACTGAAGGAGTGTTTATTACTTTAAGTTAACATACTCACTTGGCAAAGGGTTTTCTTTGCTCTCACATGTAGAGCAGGCCCCACAAGCTGTGACGGCCTCCCGAATGAGTCGTTACTGTCTACAGTTAAACACAATAAGTAGCAGCAATTAATACAACTGAAATCTAAGCGCAATAATGCTACTAGTTTTGTTTAAACACAAATAACAACAGTTAAACATTCTAAAGTGTACGCTTACAATTCAAACCCAAAACAGGGATGTCAGTCATAACATAATAGTTAATGAAAGTCGAGAATGGTGAACCATTTGGGTGAATTAGTCTCGATGTGGTATCAGTGTCTCGATGTGATATTTATAGTCATGTATTTGAAACACGATGTAACGCCAGCTATATTATCAGACACTCGTGTCTGTATTGTGCATAATGGAAAGTACTTTTTACCAATACAAAAGANTACTTTTTACCGATACAAAATAAATTAATTATCTTTATAATTTTTAACAAAAAATATATAGATGCGATTGAACATTCTTTTAAAACACTTAGCAACAAGAAGTTACTGATATAGCTAATGAGCCTACTTTCGTCTACATGGGTGCAAATTGATTTTAATGAAGTTCTTAAATTCCTAGATGGTAGGCAGGCCACGACGTCTCGTTGACAGCACTATCATTAGAGATGGAACCAGAAACATATGCAAAAGTAGTGAGATAATTTCAAACTCATACGTGCCTTACCCAGGACTCTAATCCAGAAATACTCGTACCTTAAGGCATCGTGCAGCCAACTGCATTGTGGAGGTAGCATTTGAAGCATTGATTTCGGATGTAATCAGTGTAATGTTTTGTTAGATAGGGTTTACTAACCTGAAATATTTACAGGGCCATACTTTTAAAAATAAGTGCCTGAGCCACTTAAATCATGCTAGTTTGTATTGCCAACGGCAGTGCTACTTATTTGAAGAATTTGGTGGAGATAAGTTAATTGGTTTCCGAGTTATCGCATAAAAAATTTATTTTCCCATTTGGCACTATTGCACAAAAAATGCCTAAAAAGTAGCTCTTTATAAGATGCTTCTAATAGTTATTTTCAGCTTACAAAGTTTGGTTGAATTGAGTTAAATAGATATGACATAATAATCTCAATTATTTTCATGTCTCCTATTGAGTATCAGTCTGTCTCCCACTTATCGTGTAAGTTGACATATCCATCTGTAGTACTATTGGTGTGCGAAATTTGGTGGAATATGGTTGAATAATTCTGGAAATATGTCATCAATATTCTGTTTTCTCATTTTTCATGTCACGAACTTTATAAATGGTGGGCAAAGAATATGCATTAGAACATTAGATGATTGTCATAGATACCTACATGCCCGTTTTTTTTAAATATGATACTGCACCCTTAAGTCATATATATTTAGATGGACCACAAAATCATCTATTAATGCGAAAAAAAATTCGCATTAATTTTGTGAAGATTAAATCATTGTTTCCCGAAACAAGAACGTAAAAGCTTAATTTTGCATGGGAGGATATCATCGAAAATGTCGGAAAAAAGAGTTCATTTATTAGCACATTTAATGCTTGCATAGATACTGTCAGTGCACAAATTTAGTTGAAGTTGGTTCCCTTGATTCGTATATATAGCATATAATGATGAAAAGTTTATATGGCTTCCATTTTTTAATTCTTGTCTGGACATCTTAAAACTTATTAACTTACATGGGTTGCCATATAACTACTTTTTTGCCAAATTCTGTAAGAATCGGTTGATTTTTTTCCCGAGGTACGTCATATAATTATTTATTTATGTGGCACTGCATTATAAAATGGCGCGTAAGGGGGTCTGTGTGCACATTTTGATGGTTGTAAAAGATGCTTCCAGCATACCACGTTAAGTTAACATTGGTTGCATAGATTCGTATATATGGCATACTAAGTTAAAATGTTTATTTAGCTGCCATTTTTAAATTTAGTGTCTGATTATCCTAAAACTTACGAATATATATTACCTATCATAGTAGTATTTGTTTGCGAATTGGGAAATAATTGGTTAATTTTTTCCCGAGATAAGACGCAAAAACTTTATTTCCTCGTATGACACTATCAATTCAAAATGGCGGACGAATTTGGCTATTTGTTGGCATATGTGATGCTTTTAATAGTATCTATTACAAGCATCACATACAAAGTTTAGTCGGATTGGTCGAACAATATGGTAGACACAACAAATAAACATAAAATATTTCAATTACCATCATTTTGAAAATAAGCACCTTATAAGTAATTAGAAAAAGTATGTTCGAGCCCATGTGGTTCTTGGGTGTAGACTAGTAGACTAGCCACCATCTTGTATCCACCTTGACATTNACTAGCCACCATCTTGTATCCACCTTATTGGATTACCTTGACATCCACCCATCACCTTCGATGTCTTTGACCTCCATCTGCCATCTTGGAAGACACTGACTTTAACCTCTTACCATGACCTTCGTTTGCCATCTTGTATGACCTTGACCTCTTATCCACAATATTGTTTACACTTTTCATCTTGTTTCCAGAATGTTCCAGTCCATGCTGTCATTCTGCCTTGATACTTCATGCTCTGTCATTCCATACCACCATCTAGTTTCTAGAATTTTCTTGTAATATTTTTTTCTTTAGCTTACTTCTGTCCTCTCTCGCCTGCTCCATCTCACCCACCCACCATCATGGATGTCTGTAAGCCACAATTTTGTTTAGACTGCTGTATACCACCATCTTGGTTCTTGCATCGTCTGCTAGGTTGTGCCACCATCTTGGATGTCAGTTGCTCTTGCTAGGGACTCCATATTGGTTTTAATGTTGTCAGCTAGGCAGCACTAGTATCAGCCAGAATTTCGAAGATTCTCTCATTGCCCACCAGGGTCACCTTCTTGGATCCGCGATCGTCTGCCAAGCAGTTTGATGTTTTCGAATGCTAGGAGAGCTGGTGTCGGTCGGATGTTAGGGGCGATATTGCATATGCTTCATGCGTACATTCACTTCTATCGATGATATATGATTTAATACACTATAAAAAACTGTGAAGGTGAGGAGCTGCGGACTACTGGACCTTGGGTTGGCAGGCAGACATCCTGGTCGATTGAGCCATCAGTACGTGGGGGCCAGCAAAGGTTTAAATGATGTATATATAAAATATACACAATTTGTTTTCGTCACATATTATAGGTGTTGGTATGTCTATTGGAAAAGAAATAAAATTGTGGAAAATGGAAAATGAACACCCAGACGCAATGGTCCAACATGGATGAAGGTTGTATTGAATAAGTGTACTGGTTATACACTGTTTATGATAAGTATCACAGTCTTACACCTAAGAACAGAGGCTACAGAGTTTCTTGAACAACAATGTCTTGTGTAGCCTCCTATAGCGACGATGCAGTCCTGCAGTCGTGCATAGAGACAATCATAAATGCGTCGGATGTCATCATGAAGGATAGTGCACACTGATTGCACTTGTTGCAATTGGTAAAGGTTTGTTGCCGGTATTGCAGACCGCACCAAATTCCATCCCATGATGTCCCGCACATGTTCAATGGAGGACAGGTCGGGTGATCGTGCTGGCCAGGGGAGTTGACGAACACCTTCGAGAGCACATTGGGTAACACGAGACTTGTGTGCACTATCAGTGTCCTGCTGGAATAGGATATTTCCTTAGTATTGTGAGTATGGCAGCAAAATTTGCCTGAATGATGTTCTCGACGTAGTATTCACTGTTCTGTGTTCCCTCAACAAACACCAGAGGCATACGGTCATTGTAGGCTATTGCTCCCCAGACCATGATGCCAAGAGTTGGTTCTGTATGTCTCTGCCGTATACACTCTGGTTGTTGTCGGTCTCCTCGTCGATGCCACACTCGCACACGACTGTCACTGGCACCAAGGCAAAATCTGATATCATCACTTAACACAATTGCACGCAATTTATCCCTCCAGTTGTGTCGTTCACGACACCATCCGAGCGGGCTGCATGGTGGTGAGGTTTGAAAGGAAGCCTGGCGAGCGGCACCCTTGATCGTAGCCCACCATCCAGCAAACAGTTGATTATGGTCCTAGCTGACACCCTGGGTACAACAGTGGCCATAATCTGTGCGGTGGTCGCAGTGATATCAGCAATGGCTGCTTGTCTTATGCGGCATTTCAAGCAGTAATCCATATGCTGGTCAACAAGGTTGACAAGCATGTGCAGCATAGTTGGACCACCGGCACCACCAGTAATGCACAGTAGACACTTCATGTCCTATGCATTCAGAAATACCATCCAGCCTCCATCAGGCCCACAGTACGACCTCGTTCAAATTCTGTTAATTACACGAAGTGTGGTCGTCTATGCCGTTGAGGAATGTCTACAATGCTTACGACACACAGGCCGATGCGCTTAACAACATCCTACTCTTTCACCAAATCAACTACAGTTGTACTGGGCTCCACGGTGTTATGTCTAGTTCGCTGTAACTACTCTGTCCACAGCACCGCACTGTTAATAATTGCATGTACTCCCCTATCTCAGTGCCCCATGCACATACGATGTTTACATCACAAATTTTGTGTTGTTCATTTTTCATTCTCCATCAGTGTAATACATATGAGATATTTCTTAATAATACTTGTTCACGCTGCCACCAAGGTCTGGTGTCAGAACCATTAGGCATCTTGGATTATAAAATTGTCACAACCATTAATTATGTACAAGCATAGTTTTATAGATAAAAGTTATTTATTGAAATATTTTTTTACTTTTAAACATGTAGACAAAAGTATAAATAGCGACCTGTCAAAAGATTTATTTTTAAAAAGAACTTTATTATGATGTAACAACCATCAACTGTTCAAAGCATAATTTAGAATTAAAAGTTATGTATTAAAAATAATATATTCTATTTCATTTTTAAAAATTATAGAAAAGTATAATTTTATAAATACCTTATGTATTTAATTTAATGCATTTTTATTTAACTTTCAAATTTGTATATCGAATCGATTCGTATTTTCAAAGAGAATTATGTTATTATGTCAGAAAACGTTATTACGAGGCAATGACCAGCACCATATTGAATTTTATAAGCATAGAATTGTGGTAGTAAATATATGAATTACTATATATTTTCGGGTTCGTGTTTTCGAGTCGAATGGTAACGTGTCCCAATAAATTTGATTATTCACATGTGTTCGATGCCATATTGACTGTAGTAGGCATATGCATGATATAAGGTTTTTTGAAGTAATTATATAGCGTATCTGAGCCACGAATATAGGACAGTAGTTGTCTTACCTCATGTCTTGTTATAAGTGCATTACGTCAATGTCGGATACATACGAACTTAGAGGCACAGTTGGATATCATTCAATGACTGTTGGATTTAGGCACATGGAAATTAGAACATATCAGACCAGTACAAGTTTAACCAAGATGAAAAATCAATTATGCCTTAAAACATTTTGTAAGCATAAATTGACATTATTTTCCATCCCTGGGAGTTATAGCCACAAAATTCATATCATAACCACGACGACGAACAGGGTAGTTGGTTAAGTTTACCTTATGTCCTTTTATAAGCATAGGTGAACCCTTTTTCCCATCTGCCAAAGTTAAAGTCACCAATTTCATGTCACAGGCATCGCTTCCGACGACGATCGTCGAGCGTGGTGGTAAGCAGATAATTACAACTACAGAGAATTATAACATAAAACCCAGGAATAACGTTGTGCCACACCAACCCCTCACAAAACCGACCCCTCACAGAACCGACCCTTCACAAGACCCCTCACAGGACCGACCCTTCACAGGACCAACCCTTCACAGGACCAACCCTTCACAGGACCGACCCTTCACAGAACCGACCCTTCACAGAACCGACCCCTCACAGGACCGACCCTTCACAAGACCGAACCCTCACAGGACCGACACCTCACAAGACCGACCCCTCACAAGACCGACCCTTCGCAGAACCAACCACTCACACAATCCATGCTTCGCATTCACATTCACCAATATATACGGTACACTTTTCACATTACAACTTCAGAATAAAATTAGTGTTAGGTAACAATTATTTGAAAATATCATGTCTTCTAAAGTCACACTGAAAGTAATAACAAAAAGTTTTAACAGCATTGTCTTCAAAGATTATATTACACGTCCAGCATAAAAAGAGTGATTTAACATACCGAGTTGCCTTGAAACAATACTTCTTTATAGATCATATTACATTTTCAAAATATATAATATTTTTTACCTAAACATTTGTTCATGGTAAACTGAACACTTTAGAAAGCCCTGCTTAAGATCTACTCGTATGTTCATTATTTATATTTCTGCCATATATATATATATATATATATATATTTAATATTACTTTATTCATGTATGGGTAAAGTGAAACTCTGAAATTATTAAAGAAAGTAAATATTTTACATATTTCCTAATTCTTACGCTTTTATTCTTTAAGAAACAGCAATCGAAGTAAATAATTTCAGTGTGCACAGATGTTACGTAACACTTTTAATTCAACCTTAATGCATGGAACTACTTTCGTTCCTTCGTTACCAACTTAACTTCAGGTGCATGTCAGTCAGTGTTCCCGTGAAAATATATGCAAATATGGACGGTGACATTTTTCAAAAAGGTTGATTTCAAAAGTGCTGACTTTAACGTGAACGGCTTTTAACAACATTACGGCACTCTTCGCTGGTATGTTCCGTAATTTGAAGTTCTGGGTTCATTACTGCTGGTGGGCAATTAATAGAGTATATGTGCACTCCAGGCCATCGTTTATATATTCGACGACAAACATCCAGCGGTCAAGGAAAAATACACTCACTTCTGCATTCGTGTGAAAGAGTCAAATCCGCTGGAAATGTTAGCTCCAGCCAAATGTCTTGTCAGAGTCTATATACCACAATCCAAAGTCGGTCCACTCGTCATCACTCTCTCCTTTCATGTTTCGCCCGATTCGACATAGCAAGACTGTCCTCACTTGCTGTTTGGTCTGATATTAAAAACTGTACATTTTTCATTATTGTAGTATGGAAGAGTTTTTTTTATAGAATTCATAGTACATATCATAACCTCTCATATGAAACGCAGCAATACTCAGTTGCACTTGCTCAAACTAGAATTTGGGTTGTTTCACCTATTAATATTTAAACCTCTGTTGGTATGGTTCAGTCGACTAGACGACGGTGGTGCACTGTAACAGACGACTGAAGAAATTAATAGGGCGGGCATCCGTGGTGACTCAAGCAGTCACCAACGAATGCAAGATGACGGTCACCTGTGGTGTATGCTAGCAGACGATGTTAAAGGCAAGATGGTGGTGGGTGATTGTTTTGTGCGGGNAGGGCAAGATGGTGGATCGTGGCAAGATGGTGGTGGGTGATTGTTGTGTGCGTGTGTAATTGACATGTGAATAATTGATGCGCGCATATTTTGCGAATCTGTGATTAGCTTTGTTAAGTGATTTTATCTCTGTTTACATGCTTATATGTGGCTGATGTATAGAATTAAGCAATCTTCAAGGGTGCATGAGTTCGAGAATAAAAACTATAAAAATATATTCTCTTTCAGACTTCGACATAATCGAAGACAGAAAAATCAATTCGCCCTTTTACTCATTATCCTTCCTTAGTAACCTACGTGATATTTAATATTAAGTACCAATTTAATTTCAATACTCGCCAAGTATATCACGGTTTAATATTTTGCTATCGATGTTTACAATGCATCTGAAATACTGCTCGTACGTTGAGATATATGTAGTGCAGCCAACCATTGTAATAGTTAAGCAGATTCAAGCACCGAATGTCGCTCAACTACCGCAATAAGGTCACATGAAAGTGGTGATGCATTTGAAGTTATTGTCTAGAACTTGGAGCTCCGCCGAAAGGAATGTCGCTTGTACCTCTCAGTTCCATCACAGCAACTAAAAGTTCTTTCCGATAAACTGGAAAAGGTTTCAGCGCGTGGCGTGCGCGCGACGTGAGAAAACCAGGGCTTGGAATTCTCATGCGTTATAAAAAAGGAAAGTGGGGTTTGAAGCTGCCCCAGGAAGAATGCAAGTCCGCAACTACGCAAGCAGTCCTGTGTCGCTGGTTGCTGCTCGCAGGCGCAGGCCAATCACGACAATGCCGCCGCGAAACTCGCACGATCCCCCATGTCGCCGGATTTCGCGTTCCAAATAAGCGACCAAATAGAATTTGAGACGCCGGTTCAGGAGGAGGGGTTGCAATTTTATTTGGGCCTAGGAAGTGTGTTTAATGTCGTGGGCGCTCCCTTCCAGGCGGCGCGGTGCGTGGTTCCTGGGCCGGCCGCTAGACGCGCTAACGTCGCGCGGCGCTAGAAGCCTGCCGCGGGGTTGACAGTGGCGGTGACGTAGCGACGGGGTCAGTGCGTGCCCGAATAACGGTGGTAGAGCACGCGTCTTGTCTGTTCGTTACGTCACGGCAGTGCGTCGTATGCATTACCAGTGACTTTCCCTCTACACCGGAGCCACAAACAACGGCGGACCACTCTCCATCGAGTAGCAAGTGCGGCGTGCAGTGACCACGACGTTGCCCTGGTTGTATATTAAACACGCTGTTACTCCCCGGGTGGTATAGATAATAACGAGTGTCTCCCTCCGGACGGTGTAATGACTGGTGTTGCAGTGTGTGTCGGAGGATGAGCTCGGCGTGGCTGGTGGTGGTCACAGGAAGACACGCTAGCGGACGGCGCAGGGCGGACACGGCGGCCTCGTGTCGGCGAGGGGCTGGGGTCGCCTCTACGCGTGTCTCAGTGCCTCTAAAGGGCTAGCCTCGCACTACAGCACACTTGTCTCTACATTGCTGCGCTCATTATTTAAGTTTTTTGTGTTAACTTTTATATTCTGTTGCCCATTTTCTCTGTTTTTATTTTTTTTATATACGAAAGAGACTGCATTGAGAAGCTATAGCCCCGACGTACTCATATCAAGAATGTGGTTCACGATNTTTTTTTATATACGAAAGAGACTGCATTGAGAAGCTATAGCCCCGACGTACTCATATCAAGAATGTGGTTCACGATATTAATTATCTTATTGCCGTTCTAATCGGGATGATCTCGTTCGCAATGTGAGCCACAAATGAAAAGCGAAGTGTAGTGGTGTGACATTGCGCCATTAGTGGAAGTGAAGTAAGTGAGGGTTAGTGCTTGTAGCGATCTGACGTCACAGTTGTAGGAACCCCCCTTGGGTTACCGGCATTAGCCGAGATGTCGGAGGCGCCAAGATGTATCCACGGCGTATATATAGTGGAGGGCGGGAACGTGCTTGGAGGAAGGCCGTCCTGTCAACTGACTACCGTGCTGGGTGGCCCGCCTGGTACTCGCACGCAGTTACGCGGACAGAGTGTGTGTGAGGGACTGCGCGTGGCTACTACTCCCACATCACGTGGCCTATTTGCGTGGCACGCACTATGTCTCATGCGACGTCGACCCTCTCCCCCCTGACTATGGCTCCGTTTCACCTCTTTTGTAGGAATTCTTTGTTTTCGTGTCAGCTTCAGTTGTATTATTGGAATTGTTTGATTATAGAAAATTTACCATTTACTAGTTCTTTAATGATTTTGTATCTAATTTGCGGTATTTCGACTTTTCACAAGCAGATAAAACACAATTGAACCCACGCACAAAAATATTAAACCACTCCTAAAATGTAAACTTTTATAATCGTACATTGTCAGTTAGTACCATAAATGCGAAACTATGACGCGCAAACGAAGAATTTCTGCAATAGAGGTGAAGTCGAGCTTTGACATTCACTTCTCTTCCATGTCGTTCCCTTCTATCATAAAATTTTTCAAAAAAAAATTATTCGTCATAAATGTAACCATTATATTAGCGATATATCAAAACTTACTTACAGCTACTTAACATAATATGGTGGCAACGTAACTAAGTGTCTGCGTGCCATTGTTTTCATATATGCTACTAACGTTCATTGCTCACATTACACGCGTTAGGAGACGCTTGCACACAATGAGAACTTCTATTTCGCTCTAGACATATTTATCATAATTAAAAATAATGTTTTATAACACGTCTTGCCGTCTTTGCAAGCAATACTTCATAATTAATGTAGTGAATTACCGTGACGCAGTGGAATTGCCATTTTCAGTACGGCGCAAAAATTGTTTCGAAACTATTAAGAAAATGTGATTTCCCCGAAATTGTTCTGATGTACCTACTAATATATTTAAAAAAATCTCAGTAGCAACAGTTTCCACGAATGGTGACGTTAGTTAGCACAAATTTCAAGAAACTTATCGCTGTTTAACGTGGCAGTGTTGTGCATGCTAGAAAGAGCAATGGGCCTACGAACCACTTGAATAGTCGCTGCTAATGCAGTGTATTCGTAACTGAAATCCCGTGCACAGGCTTGTACGTCATTTTAGTGAGACTGTACTTCCACGTTACCGTTGTACAGAACCACAGAGTGAACACTCAGGCGACGCGATCATGTCATGTAACTATAATACTTATGCAAGGGTTTTTTTCTGGCGACATTCGTGCAGGCATGCAATGTACGTCATTGTATCGCGTACGAGTGGCAGAGACTGACTGCGCGTTTATATGTATACAAGCATGTGCACGCGTAAAGCAATTCGTCAATTCCAAGTTTTCCTTTGTTTTCTCACCAATCAGTATCGTTCCTGTATTTTTTTGGTTCAACTAACAAAAATATTTTCTAGTTAATTTATGACGACATTGTGTCATCCACTGTAGGCAGTTCCATTCGCCATTGGGAATGTGAATTTTGGTTTTAGTAAAAGAAGGATAATTGTAGGACGGAAAGATCGAGGAAAGTTCAGACGGTAATATTTATTTTTTAAGATGCGCGTGCACGCATACAAAACACGCTCCACATATCTATGGGTTTTTAAACGAAAGTTTTAGGAATGTGACCTAATGTTTACTGTCAGAGGATAGTGTGCGCGTAAGAGCAGCCATTTTATTTCAGTCACTTGATCATCGCAGTATAATGTTTATTCCACTGTTAGTAATTAAATATTTGTTTAAACGAACGCCGTCAAGCCACGGGAAGTTGCGTAATAGATAAAACGGTTTTAACTTATTTTAATTTATGGATACATCCAAGAAGGTTGTTGAAAAGAGTGAGTGTTGACAAAAATTGTTCACTTGACAGGTTATATCTTGTTTGATAACAATTGGATCTAAAGGAGCATAATTTTTATGTAAACGTTCGAAAAAATAATATTTATTTGTCCTTGATTTGTGCATTTGTAGGAAGTAGTGTAAGTCTTGTAAGCTAGATCTAGCGGATCAACGCAAGAACGATTGTGTAAACAATATATTTATCTTTATATGTGTTTGACGTTAGGAAAAAGTGTTTGGTCCTCTCCTTACATTCTTGCAGTAACAGAAGATCTGTACTGCAGTGTAAGACAATAAATGAATGTAACTGTGGCGTTGCCGAGTTTTAGAACGGCGTGAATTGAAACAGCCGGCGAGGTAAGAACGACGAAGAAGAGTCGCTTTAGTCTTTTGTACTCTTCAAGGTGCTGCCACACTCGGACATTAAGCACTGATGTTATCAAACGATACAATAAAACATCACTTGCAAAACCCTCACGTTTCTTACTTTATTATACTTAAAAAAACTTTATAATATTACTAGAAATCTATTAAANGAAATCTATCAAAAACACTAGCCGAAACGAATTGTAACAAACTAACATTATTTTCATTTGAAATATCAATTCGTGAAAAATATAACGAATTTCATAACTTACTGAAATTTAACTTTTCTCTGTGAACACAGCTTACGTAAGTGTGCGAAATTTCACTCGAATTTACGGATTAATTATATTTTGTTACGAAACTAATATGATTATGAACGTTATTAACCGGAACTGAAACACTGNCGGAACTGAAACACTCATAAGGCCAACATACTCGTATTACCTGCGGGAACATAAACCACGTACCGAGAAATGCATAGTAATTACACGTGACGATAGAAAATTCTCAGTTTGTCGCATTGCTAGAGAGATGGAAATGATGGTGCGTGTTACAGGTCATTCATAACGTCTTAATATATATTAATGTATTGTTAAGTGGCATGAGACACAAAAAGTGCTGCAAGAAGCACCTTTTACACACTACGGTGGCGACAAACTATTCATGTTGCTCCGGCGACTGAGAGAGGTTCCGTATTATCCGATTGCGATGTCACTCTNCCGATTGCGAAGTCACTCCCGTGTTTCGTTATCGTGGACACTGTTAACTTTAAGACATTCCGAATTATCATATTTCCATATTCCAGAGTTTTTGGAGAATCACATTTATCAAAGTAAAATTTTGACTTCCGCAACAAATTTTAAAATTGAGGCTTAAAATCTAATAATGTTAATTGTTTCTAAATCGTTTTAGCTGCCTTAAATTATCTATGTAGAAATATAGTTTTTTTTTGTTGCTGCGCTCCAGTTTGTGTATAGTCACACTGGGTAGGAGCTTTTAAATAACAAAGTCACCCTTTCAGCTTTTTTTAAAACTTCGTTTTCCAATTGTTGAAAATATTTTTGTTCACCGTCAACCACAGGAATCCCGAGACCATGTACTGTACACTGGAGGAATTGTAGGCTTCCTGGTTCACTCTTCCTCCCTCACAATTATTATTCAGAAGAATATGTTCAGAAAAACAGTGGAAACTATCAGCACTAGTTTAGTGTTGCATTTGATTTGTAGTAATTTAAGATGTTTAGAATTATACCAATAATAAGTCTCCTGTGGTAACAAATAAGCGAGGATGAACTTCGATTCAACTCATAGGTCAAGTTGACTTTATTACCTACCGGATAAAGATCGCCTCACATTGACTGCAGCGAAGTGTATTATTAACTTGCAGCAACGGCCCCGGTACAGCTGTATCGTATGGCGGCGTTGCTGATAACAGCTACTGTAGCCGAGTTAACTTGTATGAAGAGAAACAGACGATGGATGATGACATTCCCCCAGCATCCACTGATATGTTGCTAGTGATGGTTGGGAGGTGTGTCGAGAACGTCTGGCTGAAGGGTGATGTTCCGCGGGGTGGATCTGTACAGTCAAGGCCGGTTCACGTAGAAATAAAGTGGCTTACAACGCGACTCTTCTACTTTCACAAGTAAAACACCTACACACTATGAACTGCATGCGACTCTTCTACTTTCACAAGTAATACACCTACACACTACGAACTGCATGCGACTCTTCTACTTTCACAAGTAATGCATCTACACTCTACGAAAAGCTTACACAATAGTACTATTTAGGTGAATATGAATCTTTTGCCAGAATTCAAACCTGTATATTTTAATGTTTCTAATTTTTATTAAGTTAATTTTTCATACAAACTTAAGTTTATTTCTATTATGTTTGCTGCAGAGAATAAATCTTCGTCAAGTAAGGCAATCGTAATTAATATATGATAGTATGTAAACTATANCATTATGTTTGCTGCAGAGAATAAACCTTCGTCAAGTTAGGCAATCGTAATTAATATATGATAGTATGTAAACTATATTGGTGGTACCGTAAAAAAATGTTTTTAAATGTTTTTTTTATTTGTTTATTTCAAATATAAATATAATGATCGTTCATTGCGTTATGATGAACTTGTCCTCATGATAAGTTGATCTTCTAGTCATTGGTGCGCGATGTGTAAGTGCGGGTAGGCCAGGGTGGTGTCCCCACGACATAGGTGCGTCTCCCAGGTCGCATGCAGCTTCGTCACGTCGCCTGCCTTCCCGCCGTGTTCCCTTGGCTTCACTCATGTAGCTGGGCAGTTGTGTAAACTCCCTTATTAAATACATTTCTGTGTCCAGCGGACCAACGACCTATCATGGCACAAGCAAAACCGGCTAAAGTCAGGCAATTTTACATTTGTGGGATTATCAGGGAAATATATACAAGACCATGAATAAAATTAGTATAAACTTTTTTTATGAGAAAGTAAATATTGAATGCTAGCATTTCTGCAAAATGCCATCTTAAGAGTTGTACTGTTATTTTAGTTCATTCCACCTCTGTGGGAAGATTTAGGGAATCCCAGGGGCAATGTTGTTGCTCTATGTGTAATCATAATTATTAGTATTGGTACGTATAGTTTGTTACTGACACAAAGAGCATTGACATTTTGTAAAATATGGGTTTATGTGCTTGTATGATTTTGCAATTAATGTAGGTATTAACAAAAAAAATTTAAAAATCAAATTCTTTAATCAGTTGTCACTGAACTGATATATTGTATAATGTCTCTTCATATTGTGGCTTTTCTTGACCCTGAAAATGCAAGTATTACAACTCTGTCACCTTTTTCCATGTGACATCCTTATATATATGTGTAGTATTTTATAAATATTTCCTGCCACATAGATAAAGCATTCATAAAAGAAGAGATTGTTAGTTATAATAAAAAAAAACTTTCAAACTTTTTACGAAACGTTAACGTGCGTGTTGGTCAGGGCAAAATAACGCGATACGTGTAAATTCAGGGAATTAGTAATAAGGATACTGCTAGCCGCCGTGTGCACAAACTTTCACTCACTTTACGTACTTCAATATTTTAAGACACACGTCTATTGCAATTAAGGGCACCGTTTTACATCTTTTAGCTTTCCAATTTAACTAGCGGCACGTTTTAGCGAGCAGTTTGCTCAACGTGACGTCAGCACGTTGTGCTTCAAACCACGTGCAGTTGTAGAGTGGTGCGCCTCTGGGCGGGAAACGGAACAACTTGTGTGCCCATTTCCCACATCGCAGAGCTACGTAACGGAATACGACCTAACTGTTGTGTTCGCCCGCCACACAGAGGCCATTTATTCCCTGTCACCTCCATCTAAACAACGCACAATCAGGATAAACCTGCTCGAATCCCACCCTAACGTCCTCCACATTTTCAGCATTTGAAATTGCTAGAATTTGTCGTTTGTCTCTTTTTGTCTTCTACTTTTGAATTCAATTTTTAAAAGTAGGTATTGTTTGATATGCAATCATGATGCTCGTTGCCATTATTCAAATGCGAGCATTACAATTTTACAGACTCTTAATTTTCTAATTTTACTTGTACTATGTTTTTAAAAGTGTGCGCCAGTTGCACAATAAAAATTCAGTAACGTTTCTCAAAGTCATGTGAGACTTCCCTTACACTATTTAAATTTTATTATTTCCAGTGTTTTGAAGGAGGATAATCTAAAGTGTTGTTGAACAACTCACTTCCATTTATAATCCTGCGCTGANATCTAAAGGGTTGTTGAACAACTCACTTCCATTTATAAACCTGCGCTGGGACTCGGCCGCATAGGCTTGGCAAATCGTACTGCACACATCCTTTGCATGCCATGCTATCATTATCCGTGGTTTTCAACGCTCGACCGAGGTTTGACTGCATGACGCTGGTCGAACTGCTCTCCATAATGCCACGTGGGTAATTATAGACATAAATTATTTCCACATGAAATAATTCGAAATCAATGTAATGTGAATTTTTTTGTGACCATCAAATATAACATTTACTTGTAGACGTCACAAAAATGCAGTAACGAAATCGAACGGTATGCAGTTTTGTTAATGCATTATGTGTAATTGCGGGTCGACAATTTTTGTATTGCAGGCTCGGAAATAACGCCCAACGTTGTAGACGAGAAATGCAGTTGAGAGAGGTTATGTGGGCAGCGAGGTATCGCATACATAAGCAGTGAGGCTGGACATAAAGCCAACAATTCTGAACAGGTGTCATGTGTAATTGCAATTGTACGCGGAAATACCTCCTGTTTAATGCAGCCTACGCCTCGATTAAAACACTGCGACTAACCGTGCAAAATGAGCATCGCCGCCGACAGCAACAATGTCTGAGCATAGCCGCCGACAGTGACACAGTGTCTGAGAATGGCCGTCGACAGCAACACTAAGTAAAGCCACCTACAGCAACACTGTGTCTGAGCATAGTCGCCAACAGTGACACAGTGTCTGAGCATAGCCACCGACAGTGACACAATGTCTGAGCATAGCCATCAGCAGTGACAAAGTGTCAGCATAGTCGCCGACAGTGAAACAGTGCCTGATCATAGTCGCTAACAGTGGCACACACAATGTCTGAGCATCGTTGCCGACAGACACAGTGTCTGAGCATAGTCGCCAATAGTGACACAGTGTCTGAGCATAGCCGCCGACAGTGACACAGTGTCAGCATAGTCGCCGACAGTGAAACAGTGTCTGAGCATAGTCGCTAACAGTGACACACACAATGTCTGAGCATCGCTGCCGACAGCGACACAGTGTCTGACCATAGTTGCCTACAGCAACATTGACTAAGCATAGCCGCCTACAGCAACACTGACTATGCATAGCCACCTACAGCAACACTGTGACTATGCATAGACACATACAGCAACATTGTGACTAAGCATAGCCACCTACAGTAACACTGTGACTAAGCATAGCCATCGACAGTAACACAGTGTCTGAGCATAGCCACAGACAGTGACATAGTGCCTGAGCATAGCCGCCTACAGCAACACTGTGACTAACTAAGCCATTGGTCATTTTGCATAGTTTATCCTGAATGTTGACGACTAAGGAATTATAAAATTTAGCTTACTATCTCCAGATTTGGTTTTTATTGCTAGAACCGCTATGTCGTAATTGGTTTTTGTTTATTTTTTCTGTAACCATACAACATTTCTGAAGTCATCTTACGTGGAATGAAGCAAGAAAATTATGCTTATGTATTTTCTATTGGGGTTTCCAAACTAATAGAAGCCACATCATACATTGATTAATTTTATAATTATTAAAATTTACCTATTATAGCATCCGACGCTTTGGGTATTTAAGTGTAAAATGTAGACCAGAATTTCTGGTTTTAATAATTTTTCCTTGATAGCTTTGGTGATGTTTTTCTATTTTTTCCCCGCGTCAAAATAACGACCTTACTGTCGCCTTCGCATTAAAAACACGGCATTCATATCTACGAACAAGATATCATAATGGAATATTAGGGATCTACAAAAACGAACGGCACATGTGTGCGCTTACTATACTGATTCATTTGCTCTTTCTCTGCAGACTTGAACTGTTCTCTGTGGATTTTAATATCAAACCATCTTTCACCTTTCAGGTACATTGTATCCTCGTAAGTGGCCAGAATAATTCCCCTACTCAGTTATGTTTATTTTCAAAATGCTATTATGAGCACAGGCTTTTTTAAGGATTCCATTCCTACTTTATTATAATAAATACATATCTTTAATTTTGTAGTAGAATATTAATCATATATTAAATTCTTTTAGTCGTAGTGTTTGTTATATACAATAAGCAAGAATATCTAATTGGAAACCCCAGAAATTGTACTGTCACCGACGAGTTGAACCGCTTTGTAGGTGAGATTAGGCCAATAACTCCTTCAGAAGTGGCATTCAGATACATGCTTCTGTAACTTATGCGTCAAATTTTAATTCAGAATATCTACGATCAAGTATTGAATGGCATAGCGAAAACAAAGGTTTTTTGGAAATACTATTTGCCCGAGCTATTTCTCGAGGACGCCGCCTGAGGGCGTAACAATATGTGTAACATATTCCCCAAAATCACGCGTGGCCTGCAGCTATGGGCGTTTTTGAAGGGAACGCCAGCCTGAGGCTATGTCATGGTGGCGTGGTGGGCGTCTCTCTTGGGACACTCCTGGGGCTACGTCTATCCACTCTGCCACCGCGGCACCCCTCCCCTGTGATTGCAAGAGCCTAAAGTTTTAGAATATCATCTATCCACTGCTACACTGCGACCCCCGTCGAAATGTCACAAAAACTCGCAAAGTCCCGTAGCCTCAGGCTATGCCATGGCGACGCAGTGGGCGTTGCTGTAAGGAGCCATCAGCCCGAGACTATGTCATGGTGTCGCGGCGGGCGTGTCTGTTGGGAGCCGCCTGNACGCAGTGGGCGTTGCTTTAAGGAGCCATCAGCCCGAGACTATGTCATGGTGTCGCGGCGGGCGTGTGTGTTGGGAGCCGCCTGAATCTGCGTCTATCCACTCTGCCACCGCGGCACCCCTCCACTGTGACTGCAAGAGCGTAAAGTTTAACATACGCTATATCCGCTACGTCACTGCGGCCCCATTCGAAATGGTATAAAAACTCGCAAAGTCCCGTAGCCCTAGGCTATGTCATGGCGGACGTCTCTGCTGGAACACGTCAGCCTGAGGCTATGTCATGGTGGCGTGGCGGGCGTCTCTCTTGGGACGCGTCTGAGGCTATTTCATAAAGTCTGGGCGTTGTCTTAGAGATACACAGCCTGAGGCTATGTTGCGCAACACCCGGGAATTTTCTCGAACATATTTAATAGTTTAAAAAAAAAATTAAAAATTTTTAAAAGTTTTCCAAAAATTCCATAATTTTTTTTAAACAAAATGGCCGCCGTTGCGATGGAATGCGAGAGCAGGTGGCTTTCGTACTGGCTGCCAAGATGTCCGCCTTCAAAGTTAAATGCAAACACATGATGTTTACCATTTGCTTGGTAAGCTTCGGTGACCCTGTCATGACGCTGTCTTTAAACCGGCTATTATCAACTACTCAAAACACTTTTAATGATAAATATCAACAGTATTAAAAATATATGGGATCTGTTTCACATTAAACCGTATTAAATTTGAGTAAAATTTTTGTGAGCGGCGCTTTTTTATGTGCGCTTGCAATTTTTGACGTGAGAATAAATATTTTAAATTCTCTTATTTTAGTCGTAGTATTCGGTGTGGTAGCGTGTTGTGAAGTGAGTTTGGGGAGTTAACTCCACTCCGTATGCTCTGACTGTACCTGATAATTCAAAGGCGAAACAGCTTCTTATAACGCGAGCTTGAATGGCACACGCCAGCCCCAGAAGCCAATAGGGAATAATCGATAGAACTCGGAATCCAGTCAGGCACTTGGCCCATCCCCGAGTCTCGTACAGCCAATCAGGGAATGGGCACGCCGACATCAAAGTAACGGCCACGCCACTTGTGAATGGGCTCTTCACGGTAAAATGAGCACTTTTTACAGCCCTGCTTAAGATCTATTTGTATGCATCTTGAGTAGTCTTCCACCGCATGTAAAATTAACATTGCTACGGGCCTTGTTACTTTATTCATGCGTTAGTAAAGTGAAGCTGTGATATTTCACAATTGTGCTCATTTTTGCTCTTATATGTATACAAATACAATGTAAAGAAATGATTTCGGTATACACTAATGTTTATCAAACTTCTTAAATTCAACGTTAATACGTGGAACTACTTTACCTCCGTCGTTACCAACCTCACTGGGTGTATACCTGTCAGTGTGCCCGTTAAAATGTTCGCAAGTACTGTGTGGCTGTGCTATGTGCTTTGTGGCTGTGCTATGTGGCTGTGCTGTGTGGCTGTGCTATGTGCTGTGTGGCTGTGCTATGTGCTGTGTGGCTGTGCTATGTACTGTGTGGCTGTGCTATGTACTGTGTGGCTGTGCTAATTTGCACTACACCATCAGTTAATTCGCTGCTTGTAAAATGTGTGGAAGGTTGAAGGCGAGTTAAAACTGATTTACCTTAAAACTTTACGTAACTGATTTGTGTGCTCTTTTACATCCACGCAACAAAGTAAATAATTTATCTTTAAAATATTTAAGTTGTTGCCTGACTGTTTATCATACAATACACTTAAAGTCAACACAGCAATGAAAATAGTAATTCTTCAAGATTTGCAGCAAATACTGCATGAACATTATGCATTGGTCAAGCATTTTTGTCATGACATCAACCAACACCTGTCAAAGGTGACAGTACGATTTATTTGTTTTTTGTTATAGAAACTGTCAAAGACTACCGGACGATTTGTTTGTTTTGTGCGAGTGAATAAATCTGCTGCGAGTATTATTACTATTAATGCCGCGACCCAGAATATCTAATCTTAACCAGCAAAGCCGTAATTCAATTAGGCTTCGAAACATTGCGAATCAATTAACTGAAGAAGAACGAGAAATCGGAAGAGCAGAGCGCCGCGTTAGTATGGGCCGACTTCGTGCTTCTCAAACAGAAGAGCTAAGAGAGGCAGCCCGTGAAACGGCTCGGTTGGCTATGCGAGATCGTAGAGCTAATCGCACAGATCAACAACGTGACAATCTCCGACGCGCAAGAAGAAATACTTCAAGTGTTGATTTGAATCCAACAGCGTTTTTATACGATTCCATAATATATTACAGCAAGCATGCTTTCGTTCACATTGGTCCAATGGACGTTGTTTGCGAGCATTGTGGCACACTGAAGTTTGCTGGAGAAACGCCTGGATTGTGCTGCCTTAATGGCAAAGTGAAATTGCCATTATTATTGACTCCGCCACCTGAGCCACTGCATTCATTGCTTCATGGCGAAAGACCAGAATCACGACATTTTTTTCCGAACACTCAAAAATACAATGGCTGTTTTCAAATGACTTCATATGGGGCAGACATTATCCAAGAATACTGATTTAATCCGACATTAAAGGTAATTTATGTTGAAGAGAGTAAATGTTTATTTTCTTTAAAATATAAGATTTAACCTAAAAGAAAGTGTTCAAGTATTGCCTCTAAAATAAAAAAGGCATGCTAACATGAAAAAACATTGTGATTATAAATCTGTTATACTGACTTCGCTTTCGACTTTACAGATTCAAGGCCAGATTCACCATCGATTTGGATCATTGCAACCTCTTGAAGATGCACATTATAAATTATTACAAATATACTTCATGGACAATATGGAGGAACAAGNGGAACAACTTGATCGGTGTCAAGAGATCAACACAGCAATGAAAAGAGCAATTCTTCAAGATTTGCAGCAAATACTTCATGAACATCATGCATTGGTCAGACTGTTCAAGACGGCGTTGGAGCGCATGCCAAATGATGACTACGAAGTCGTGATCACAGCGGATAAACGACCAGCTGGAACACACGAACGCAAATTTAACGCTCCAACAATAGATGAGGTTGCAATCCTTATTGTTTGTGAAAACTTTGAAACACGCGATATCGTGCTTACACGTCGCGATACTGGGCAACTACGAACAATATATGAAACACACCGTTCATATGACACGTTGCAATACCCGCTGATGTTTTGGTACGGAGACGATGGATATCACTTTAATATTAAGATGGTAAATCCATTGAATGGTGAGTATCAATATCATAGTTTCATTTCAAAAAGGGCTGGCAAACAATCTTAGGCAATTTATCTTAACCCCTTTTAAATATGCTAAAAGGAGCTTAGGGAATTTTGTAATCACATGGTTCTGTCCTCCCCTTCAGGGAATGCGGACATGAGCTTTTCTTCAAAGATACTAATTTAACTGTTTTTATTACAGATCAGGAAACTACCAAGAAGGTTAGCTCAATGAATTATTACGCATTTCGTTTGATGATTCGTCAAAATGCTGACAACTATTTTCTACGATTTCGTTGATTGCTACAGCAATATTGCGTCGATATGCACTTCAAAATCGAAAAAGAGCGCCTAAATTTCCTTAGTTTGAACCATGCCAAAGTGCGTTCAAAGTAGTATATCCATTTACGCGATGCAATAAGCACCGAAGGAGATGCAGCTTATCTTGGTCGATTGACTATTCTACCGGCGACGTACACAGGTAGTCCGTATCATATGCATGAATATGTGCAAGATGCAATGACGTATGTTCGTCATTACTGTCGGCCAGATCTATTTATTACCTTTACGTGCAATTCGAAATGGATAGAAATTGTTGAAATGCTGCTTTCCGGACAAACATCAAGTGATCGGCACGACATCACCGCACGTGTCTTCAAGCAAAATATCTGGACGCTAATGAACTACATTGTTAAGCAACGCGTCTTTGGGAATACTCGATGCTGGATGTATTCAATCGAATGGAAAAAAGAGACTTGCCGCATGCATACATTATCATTTGGTTAGTTGAATGAATTCGACCAGATCAAATAGATGATATAATTTGTGCCGAGATTCCTGATCCCGAAACCGATCCAGACCTTCATGATGTTGTAATTACGAATATGATTCATAGACCGTGTGGTGCCATCAACCCCCAATCACCGTGCATAGTAAACTGCAAGTGTTCCTAACTTTATCCACGAAAATTGACGGCAGAGACCATCACTGGCAACGATGGGTATCCACAGTATCGGTGTCGATCACCCGATGATAACGGTCAAACTATCACAAGGAAAGTGAAAGGAAACGATTTCGTGGTTGACAACAGTTGGATTGTTCCATATTCGACATTTCTATCCAAAACATTCAAGACACATTGCAAAAATTGAGTATTGCAATTCGGTGAAGTCCATCAAATACATCTACAAATATGTCACGAAAGGCAGCGATATGTCGGTTTTTGGCATCCAAACCTCCAATACCAACGATGAAATTACGCGCTAACAAGTTGGTCGATATGTGAACTGCAATGAGGCGATTTGGCGTATATTCTCATTCGCTATTCACGAACGTCATCCCACTGTTGTACATTTGGCGGTGCATCTGGATATTAGTCAAAGAGTTTAATTTACCGCGTCGAATGTGGCTCAACATGCTGAAGCACCTCCAGCAACAACATTGACCAGATTCTTTGAGATTTGCCAAAACTATCCGTTTGCCGGAACGTTGCTTTACGCGGAGATGCCACATTATTACACTTGGAACGCATCATCGAAGAAATTTCAACGTCGGAAGCAAGGCGATGCGGTTCCTGGTCATCCGGATGTGCGTCCTACTGATGCTCGTGGTGATATTCACACAGTACATCCGAAGAATGATGAATGCTTCTATTTGCGGTTGTTGCTGGTGAATGTTCGTGGGCCAACATAGTTTGAATCACTCCGGACTGTAAATAGTATAGTGTGCCCAACATTTCGTGCTGCATGTCAAGAGATCAATTTGCTTGAAAACGATACTCATTGGGACACGACAATCACTGAAGCAATTATTTCTCTAACTCCAAGTCAGATATGCACATTACTATCATTATTTCGACATGCTTCCCATCGAATCCACGTGACCTGTGGAACAAATACAAAGATGACATGTCAGAAAACATTTTACATAGAATTCGCGTCAGTTCAAGAAGTCCCGAGATTGAGGTGAATGATGAGATGCATAACCAAGCTTTGCTCTTGATCGAAGACATGTGTTACCTCACGTGCGGCAGTTTGTTAGTCAGGTTAGGAATGCCAGCGTCAGATCGAGGAATGAATAACGCATTTACTCGGGAACTAGAACGAGAATGTGAACATAATCGACATTAATTAGACCAATCAGTTCAAACGAATGTGCCCCGGTTGAACCCCTAACAGAAGGAAGTGTATGATACATTAATAAAGGCAGTTGATGAGGGAAATGGTGGCTTATTTTTCTGGATGCCCCCGGTGGAACTGGGAAGACATTCCTCATGTCATTGATTTTGGCCACTGTTCGAGATAGATCCGACATTTCGGTAGCAATTGCTTCTTCTGGAATAGCGGCCACATTGTTAGAAGGATGCCGTACGGCTCATTCAGCGTTTCAACTGCCGTTAAACCTTCAAACTACTGAACAACCTACATGTAACATTGCGAAACGCTCCGCAATGGCCAAGGTTTTAGTAGCATCTAAAATCATCATCTGGGACGATTGCACAATGGCACACAAACGCGCATTAGAAGCACATGACCGACCATTGAATGATCTGCGCAATGACTCGAGATGTGTTTGGAGGCGCNGAATGCACAATGGCGCACAAACGCGCATTAGAAGCACATGACCGACCATTGAATGATCTGCGCAATGACTCGAGATTTGTTTGGAGGCGCAATGATTTTACTGTCTGGCGACTTCCGCCAAACACTGCCAGTCGTTCCAAGATCGACTGCTGCCGATGAAATAAACGCTTGCCTCAAATCATTAAATCTGTGGTGCTATGTGAAGAAACTTCAGCTGGCAGCAAACATGAGAGTTGCATTGCTGAACGATCCATCTGCTGGAGATTTCTCCAAACAATTGCTGACTATCGGTAATGGCCGTGTTCCTGTCGACGAATCGAGCGGATTTACCTCATTTCCTCCGAATTTTTGCAATTTCACCTCATCGAAAGACGAGCTCATCAAGAAATTGTTCCCGAACATCATTGCTAATCACAAAAATAACGAATGGTTGAGTGAGAGAGCAATTTTGGCGGCTAAGAACAAAGATGTGGATGACTTAAATATAGTAATTCAGAATCAAATCGTTAGTAATCTGCATTCATTTAAATCTATTGACTGTGTAATAAACGAAGACGAAGCCACCAACCATCCAACTGAATTTTTAAACTCCTTGGATGTGCCTGGCTTACCACCGCACAATTTACAACTGAAGGTTGGCTCGGTAGTAATAATGCTTCGAAATCTAAACCAACCAAAACTATGCAATGGAACGCGTTTGGTGATAAGAAAACTGATGACCAATGTGATTCACGCGACGATACTCAAAGGAAAATTCAAAGATGAGGAAGTTCTCATTCTGAGGATTCCTATGATCCCAACCGATATGCCCTTTGAGTTTAAACGACTTCAATTTCCGATTCATCTTGCATCCACCATGACGATTAACAAATCTCAACGCCAATCCTTGAGTGTCTGTGGTCTAAATCTAGAAAATGCATGTTTTTCTCATGGTCAATTATACGTGGCATGTTCACGCGTCGGCAAACCACCGGCTTTATTTATTTTTTATACCAGGTAACAAAACGAAAAATTTCATATATCACAATGTGCTTCACAGAAGAAAATTAACCCGAGTACAACCCATGCAGTAAAATACAGCTGACACGCCATTGAAATACTTAATTTTTGTACTTTTATTAATTTTTTATTTTCTATATATATATTATCCTAATAAACTATTGAACTTAATACATATTGAGTANTATATATATATTATCCTAATAAACTATTGAACTTAATACATATTGAGTAGTAATTTTATTTTACGTTAATGAAATCCTAAATAAAGCTAACCTAAATGTTAACACGACATTCATTGACTGTTAGGCGGTACGAAGTCCTCCGGGTCACCTAGTTAAATATAATACGTTCATGTTCCAATTTTACCAGCGATAATTTTTCATTATATAATGTTCTGCATTTGAAAGTCGGTTTAGCGATAAGCGGCATGGTAATGATGTGAGTCTGGTATATACAAACACAGATTCCTATATTATGGAGATTGCATGCTGTGACTTCTTACCTTTCTCGATGTGGCCTTCTACTTGTGTCTTGGAAGTGGGCGCAGGCATGCGTGTATGTCAGTATGCTACACGACTTCTTTTTTTTGCGTACTGACTGATCGTACAGCCTGGCTGCAGCATATAGATGTCATGGAGGCATGGCGGCCGTCTCTCTCTTAGGGACACACCTGCCCCCTGCCCTGTGCATGCAGGAGCGCAAAGTGTGCAATCTGTCTACTACACTTCCGAAGCCCCCATCGAAATGGAATTCTAGTGGGTGCCATTTAACTTCTCATCTGTTCTTCGAGCAGATTTGTAGTATGTTTCTTCGTCATCCCTTCCAATATCTTGCTGCGATTCGTCTCTGAAAATGTTTCGTCGTCGTGGTGAGGGACATCGTACTGATGGCACGCAAGAGCGTGAAGTTTAGTAGCCCGTGGCATGCGTCTCTCTCGGGACACATCTGCCTCCTCCCCTGTGAATGTGGGAGCATGAAGTTGCGCTCTACCCATTGAAATGGAATGCTAGAGCGTGAAGTCCCGTATCCCGAGCCATGCGTCTCTCACGAGACACGTCTGCCCCCTACCCTGTGAATGCGAGAGCGCATTGTTTTATCGTGCACTTAGAGCGTGAAGTTGTGCTCTACCCATCGCATCACCNTACCCTGTGAATGCGAGAGCGCATTGTTTTATCGTGCACTTAGAGCGTGAAGTTGTGCTCTACCCATCGCATCACCACGGCACCCTTGCTATGAAATACGAGAGCGTGGTGATCCGTAGCTCCCGTAGGTATGTCCTGGCTGGCGTCTCTGTTGGGGGCCTCAATCGTCGGTGCGTGAATGTGAGAGCATGAAGATGCGCTCTACCCATTGCATCACTGTGGCACCCTTCCAATGGAATGCATGAGTGTGTAACGTCCCGAAGCTATGTTTTGGCTGCGTCTCTGTTGCGAGTTGCCGTAGTCGGTGCGTGAATGCAAGAGTGTGAAGTTGCTCTCTACCCATTGCTTCACCGAGGCCTCTTAAATGCCAGAGCTTGACCTAACGTCTCCAAAGCTATGTCCTGATGTCCTGGCTGCGTCTCTGTTGAGAGTTGTCATAGTCGGTGCGTGAATGCAAGAGCATGAAGTTGTGCTCTACCCATTGCTTCACTTCGGCCCCTTCCAATGGAATGCATGAGCGGGAAGTTCCGAAGCTATGTCCTGGCTGCGTCTCTGTTGGGAGTCTTCATCGTAGGTGCTTGAATGCAAGAGCTTGAATTGTGCTCTACCCATTGCTTCACTGCGGCCTCCCTTGAATGCTAGAGCATGACGTAACGACTCTGCAGCTATGTCCTGATGTCCTAGCTGCATCTCTGTTGGGATTCATCGTCGTAGGTGCGTGCATGCAAGAGCGTGAAATTGCTCTCTACCCATTGCGTCACCTCGACCCCTTGAATTTCATAGCATGACATAACGACTCCGAAGCTTTGTCCTGATGTCCTGGATGCGTCTCTGTTGGGATTCGTCGTCATAGGTGTGTGAATGCGAGAGTGTGAAGTTGCACTCTACCCATTGCTTCTCTGCGGCTCCCCTTGAATGCTAGAGGATGATGTAACGTCTCCGAAGCTATGTCCTGGCTGCGTCTCTGTTTGGATTCGTCGTCGTCGGTGTGTGAATGCGAGAACGTGAAGTTGCGCTCTACCCATTGCTTCACTGCGGCCCCCCTTGAATGCCTGAGCAGAACCGTTGGGTGTGTCGTCTTCGGGAGTCACACTCAACATGGCTGACCCCTTGGCGTCGGCTCAGGGAGCCTCCATGAACCAACATGGCCGCCAGGGACAGTTAAATCAATATTTTGAAATATTGAATCAAACTTTTCAAGACATTAATTTTGAAAAATAAATTTTTAAAAATTGACTTTTGCAATTTTTTCACTTTTTGGCACTGGCTGCCAAGATGGCCGCCTCCGAATGACACTGGCTGCCAATATGGCCGCCCCGAAGCGGAATGCAAACGCACGAAGTTTGTCATTTCCTTACCAAGATTCTGGCTCCCGTCTCCCTGCACCGACGCTGCGTCTGAATGCCCATAATAAAACTACTGACAACGATGTTCGAACATTCTGTCTAAGCATTTTTTTAAAAAATTCCGTATGAAGTTTGTATACCGTAACAGCGAACATTAGATGAGAGGCCTCTCTAGATGTCATTGGTCATGTTGGTCGCATTGGAAGCAGTCGTGTCTATTCTGATAAAAGAAATGGTATATTTCGGTGGGAATTTTTATTTCAGGACAGAAATAAAAGTCTAATGTTTTTTACCCATTGATAAATTTGCTCATTGAACCCAAATGTGGTCGTTGAAAAGTGTCCGCAATAATCGCTGTAAGTAGCCCTATGTTTACTACATTTCTTATATAAAACAGATTTTTTAAAGTATAGCGACAACGCTGCATCTTTTCTGAACGGATTTGCTGTATTAAAAATGTATACAGTCGCCGCTGGAAGCTTTGTTATGGTATGTTCCATCGCCGTTGCGATGCTTCTTTACGGCTCTCAGGCGTTTAATATTCATCACTAGGGGTTCCCCATTTAATCTGGATTTTTTGCTAGTGAAAACCCGAATAAGAACATTCTTGGATGAAGTAATTACAATTTATGTTTCATCATCTATGGTAGCACGCTTCTGTATTTTTTTAATTCCGTCCAAAACACACACTTTTTAATAATTCGCAGTGAAAACATTGTCCACATATAAGAATGCGGCGTTTTCACAAAAAATTCGAATTAAGACGCCCGCCTACCTGAGAGCAAGTTGGTCGTTCCGGTCTCGCGGTGAAGCCAGCCGGGTGGGCGACAGTGGCCGCAGTTAGAACTACCGTACCTTCTCTCCCCTTACCCGCTCGAATGGCTTTCACCCCTTCTGCTCGGATGCCTTCGTCATGTAGCAGGGTGCTTACCAAGCACCCTTGACTCTGTGGGAGAACCAGACATGTCTATTTTACAGGAACGGTTCTTTCTTTCCTGTTCAGCAAGTACAATGAAGGTTGTTTTGAGACCTGTGGCGATGGAAACGCTCCCAGGGTGACAACGAAGTTGATTCTACCTAGGGTGGTTTACAATTGCCGCAATTTAAAGAAGGCCACAATAAAAACGTGGGTTTCACCTAAATGAATGGCCTTACGTTATGTGAATCGTGGTCGTTACCATATTTACCCAGAAAGAACTCTTTTGCCACTTACCAGAAAACAACCAATATTTTACAGTCAATTTCGTTACTTCTATTACAACTAATTATTCCTTCTAATTAGGAGCGTTGACGTGGCTCAGTGTCTAGAAGGGGGATGACGGATTTTACGTCAACATAGCTTTCTGAATGTCAACTAATGACACTAGCACACAACTTAACACTTCTCTGTTTGCATCTTTAGTGCACTATTTGAACATTAAT